>WAAD01028237.1:6439-207412 GCA_013389945.1 Fregata magnificens
CCGATTCTTCGTCCTGCCTTTGCTTTCTTTCTCCGTCTTTCATAAGGAAACCAGAATTATGGTTATGTTGTGCTCTGTCCAGGTAATGTTTTAACAGTGAATTGCCCAATTCCTCTCAAGATCATTATTATTCAGTTAATGATCGCCTTTAAGGATTTGCCTTTTTTTCCTCAGCTATTACTGTAGTAACAGTGAGCTGAACTCTATTTTAACTTCCAGTGTTGTAGATTCAGCACTATTGTACTGGTGATAATTACTCTGATTTGTAATTACTAGGTGAGACAAGAATTTTCCACAATACATTTCTTATAACCTGTGAGTACCATGATAGTATCGGAGTTGATTCAGGTTGGATCTAAAATACAAAGCAATGCTCACTGCCAAGTAGGAAGTGCATGGGCAAGAACTCACACTGTGGATGCTTTCTATGTACTGTGAACACTGCAGGCTACTTCATGTTCCCACCATCAAAATCCTGTGGTTTTCTTTGATAGAAAAGGGGGCTGTCTGTATACTTTATAAAACCTATGAACTTGTTGCAAAGAGAAAACAAATGGACAGTGTACAACATTCCTCAATAACTTAGCTGAAGAGAGTTTTTCCTCCAAGAAATGTTTTTCTCATGGAAATCTGTAAGCCTGATTGCAACATAACCACAGCGTGGAGCAAGTCTATGGGAATGGTAATTACCGGCACCATTCAAACAAGGTGCTATTTTGTCCTTACAGGTCTTTTGGGGAATTGATAAGGATAAATTCTTGTTTGTTGTGTGTCTGAAAAGCAAAATGAGCAGATTGACTGGCTGAACCAGAGCTGTGGGGCAAAGGAGAGTGAAAAAGGAGAGGGGCCACTCTGAAATTACTGTTAAGCAGGGAATGCCCTGAAAAAAAGTGACCATCCATTTACTTTCTCATTTTCATTGTTGAATTTATAACCTTATGAAGAGAACGGGACACTTACCCTTACTGTGCCAAAAATCTGCTTCTGAATGCAGAAGATGGGAAATACTCTGGGGAAAGAGATTTTTGCAAGGAGACCTGTGGGCTAGGGGCACAGTTTGTGCAGAGGAGCACTTTTGTGCACACGTCCCGTGGGCGATGGAAAGAGAGCAGGAATCATCTCTCCTCCTCGCCCTTGCAGACGAGGGTTTTAATTGCGACAGGCATGACTCAGATTAGACACCAGACAAAACTCTCCAAAGGCCAGGAGACCATGACAGGGGAATAGGTCACCCGGGAGTGTTGTGGAATTGTGTCTGGAGGATTTTTGAGCTGTTAGACAAGCATCTGTCAGAAGTGACAGTAAGCATAGCTGATTCTGCCCTGGGGCAGAGAGATGGACTAGCTGACCTCTCAAGGTCCTTTCCAGCCCACGTGGCTATGATTGAGGGAAAGGTCCAATTACTTATGATGGGAGCGACGGAGTGAGTTGACAGCAGAGGAAATGCATGATGAATGGCACCTTATCTAGTTCCCTTACTGGTTTCTCTGCTTGCAGGCTTTTCGGCATAGTGTGATGATACCTTTGATTGTAGTGCTTTATTCAGCCACTCTATTTCTCTTTGTTTTACATAATTAAAGAGAAAAAGGTGCCTTCTTTATTTTTTTTTAATTTTTTGGTAATGTTTCACTTTCTGTGTTAAACATCTTCCACTGTAGCTGATGTATCATTGATTTTGAAACTCTGTTCATTAAGTCTGTTAGTTGGGGGCCTACAGAGATGTATAAATTTGTAGCAGCTGATCAGCAACTCTGAAAACTTTAATAGCTTTTCAAATCCAAATGATAACCAGTAAAACCAATTTAAAAACATTCAGTTTATTTCTCTGTTATTAGTAAACGAGAAAAAGGCATCCAAAAAACAGGCTTCACTCTACAACTGTCCTTAAGACATCTCTGAATTGTAGTGTGCTTGAGAAAGAGAAATCTCTTTCTTAAAAGAAATATTTTTCCAGCATTTGCAAGATGTCATAAACTGTTTTATGCAGAGAGAAAAATGGAACATCTGTACCATTCATATTTATTTTCCCAACATAACTTACCAGAAAATAAAAGAGAAGGTGGAGGGTTTATTTTGCAATTTCTCTGAAGCTGTTTGTGTGACTGTCCAGGGCTGCCAAAAAAGAAACTAAAAGGAACACTCAAATAACTTCTAAGATTTAAACAAAATGGAGAAAAATAATTTAGAGAAGAGAAGCCAGCATTTGTTTTCTAACTTCTTGTGTAATTTATCAGAGTGACTGCACATGCCAGCTTAACTGTCTGTAGCGCTTTCTGATGCAGTGTGGAAAGCAATTCTGAGGAAGGTCTCCAAAGAGCAGGCTAGGTGACCTTGGACCTGCAGATTCATTTCTAATATTCCCACATAAAAGGATATTGCCAGCTTAGTCCTCCACATGCTCCCCTAGCCCTCACACCTGTGATAACTCTATTATAAGGTTGTGGCAAGGCAGTGCCCCCCTTGAAGAATGCTCATCCCTTTTGAAGTTAACTGAAAGGAATCACTGAATTATTCAGCAATGAGATCATCAAGGCAGATCTCATGTTGTGCTTGGCAATTATACGTGCTGTCCCTGGGAAAGTCCTGCTTGCACAATGGCCTAATTCCAACCTGATGGCTCTTAGGTCCACTTTCAAGCTGTCTTGTTGAGGCCTCAAAGGAGTAAAGCTCTTTACTATTAGCTCTATAGCAAAGTGTGGCCTCCAGTCTGGAGCTGGACTGTGGACCTTCGTATGGAGGAAGAGGCTCTGACTTCTTCTCACTGGGCATGGGCAGGTGAGAAGCTGGCTGTTGTGAATCCCACCCCCAAGCCTTAGCTAGCTGGAAAGAAAGTGGTCTCCAGCGCCAGCTCGTTGTCTGGTGGCTAGATGGTGCTCTCACATACAGCGGGACCATGAACACACACAGGCTTTAGTTGACAAAGAACAGAGGTTGCAGTTGTATGACAAACCGGGCCTGAGTGAGCATGTCTCTAACACATCTGTAACTTTAGACCTATTTTCTTTCAAGGTAAGGGCAACAGCAGCATTTGCATGGGGTAGGGAGTGGCTATTAGCTCTGCTTCTAAAGCTTACCTAATTAATCTTGCCAACAGTTCAGGAGCTGATTTTGCATCCAATAGCACAATGACGTTCTTGAAGTCTAAAATAGGTAGCTTTTGTAGAATGAGTAGTAATTTGCTCTTGTATAAAAACCAAAGAATAAATTAACGTGCCTTGAGAAAGAAAAGAGCACCTCCTCAGAGGCACACCAAGAAGGACAAGGAGAGGTGGACAGTGTAAAGAGTCCATTTTTAAAAACCAAAGGTGTTAAGAAGTGGCAGCAAAAGAAACTTGCTTAGCCCAAGCTAGTGTAAGGTTTCAGGAACAGAGGAAGAATGAGGTGACAAGACTGGAAACTGAGAAGCCGAAGTGGGAGTGAGAAACTGGTTCTGCTGTGACTGAAGAAAAGAGCTGAGGTGACATCAGTGATTAAAAAAATGTAGTGGGCAGGAGGGGAGAAAGTGAGGTAACAGGAGTTATTTTAAATTACTCAGAAATGGCAGGAATTAGTGGAAATGTGGAGACCAGATGCAGCTGTTCTGCAAAGTAACGCTCATAAAAATGACTTCTTGGTGCGTTAAGGCACCGTTCAGTACTCTAGCTGGCAAGGACATCATGGATTCAGGCCTCTCCTCCAGGTAGGTCTCTGCCTGAACTGGCCTGGTTAGCTGTATTTTATTAGAAAATACTATGTTTCTAAGGCTGAGTCTTTATATACAGAGCTTCATACAGCCCTTCTCCAGCTGCACAAGGGAGGCTTAAAGTGGAAAGTAAAATTAAGACTTAGGATTCTGTTTTGTTGATTCCAGTGAAGAATTTCTGTTAAAAACTGGGTTTGTGAGAAACTTCTAGGGCCTTGTTTGTTTTTAGGTATAATGGTAGTTCAGGGACAGGCGGTGGGGTACACAAGCCAGCAGGCAGGGAGTACCATCGTTGTCTGCATCAGCTGCTGCCAGTGCTGGGATGTCCAGAAAGGAGGCAGCAGCATCCACAGGGTGGCCAAGTTTCCTATATCTGGAGACAGAAGAGGGCTGGGGAGGAAAGGAGGAGTACCCGTTTTCTGTCCCTGTGTCACACTGACCGTTGTAAGAGAGTTGGAGCACACCAGGAGAGGTAGCATTTGCACTGCCAGACATAGGTCTGGTAACGTGATTCTTCCTCTCTGAGCAAAGAGCAAAAGCAGGCAGCAGGCTGCTGTGGTTCCAAGTCACTGCTTGCTGCTTGGTCTCTCCTTGGACACTGCAGTGCTGAGGTCTTCAGGCAAAGCTGTGCCATAGCCCCAGCTGTGCCATAGCCCCAGCTGTGCCAGCTTGTTTGCTCTTTGTTCTCATGAGGTCTTCAAATGGGTTAAGAATCACATCAGATGACGTCCTTTACAGGTCTGCTGGTGCTTTGCCTTTTTCATGGTAACCTGCATGTTTGAACAAAATGTCTTAAAGAAAATAGGCAGTTTTCTTTTATAAAAGCTCAAATAAGTCCCAGACATTTATGAGTGATTAAGAGACTTTGTGCTGTATTGTAAGGACAGGAGTAGCATGCAGTATTTTACTGTTCAAGGCAAAACCAAGGTCCCAGCCTTGTGGCTGGGGTTACAATATGCATGTGGCCCTGTGGGCTCATGAAGAGGACCACTGGCTCCAGCCCGGGCTCTGGGCGGGTGGTGGATACCTGCCCCTTGGGCACTCCACAGCTGGGGCCCAAATACACCCAGCCCTAAGCGTGGCCTCCGCCTGGCTGCCCGTCTGTCTGTGCCAGAGGACATGGTGGACAAATATTCAAAGAAGACAGGCTGACAGGGCAAGCAGCTTCCTTCGTTAGCAGCCTGCTGCTCTGGTGGTGAGGAAGGGTCTAGGGTAAAAGGGTGCACACACAGTGAGGTACATCATTCCCATGCGATGCAATTTGCCTGTGCTGCCACGAAGCCTGGGATCGGCCCTGAGCCTACAGGTCCGAGTTTAGACCCACTTCATCTGGCTGCAGCCAAACTGCAGGCACAGCAGCTGCATTTCTTGTACCAGGGCAAAATTTGGCTTCATTTCCCTACCCTGAGAAGAAGACTGAAAGGAGTGCCAAGCAGAAGCCGTTGTAAATGAAGGTGAACCCACAAGCTATGTTGACTGAAGCCCTGGGACTGATAGCATAGGAAGGGTCTGATGGGAGTGGGAAGATCAGCAATGGGAAGAATAAATAGTCCTAATCACACAAAGGCTGGGGTCTGCAAACCACACACATCTGTCGAAGCAATGTTAGCAGTCTATTCAATCTTTTGCAGAAAAGGGTGATTTGCATCTGTGTTTTCTGAACCCAAATCCCACTGAGGCTGGTCAGCAGCAGAGTCCTGAGGGGGCACGTGCTCTGTGGGCAGGGGAGCTGGAAGGGCTCGGTGCCCGCACAAGGCTGGCAGCGCCAAGCAGGGCCGGCCCCACTCCTCAGCCTTATGTGTCTTAAAATTCCACTTAATTTCTCTGAGGGCATCTTGAAAAGAAACCCAGCAAGAGGTTTTAATGCTGTTGTCATCCAGCCTGCGAGCGGTTTAGTTTTCAGAAATGATTGCCATGAAGAAGGGGGAGATTAGGTCCTGGCAGTCAGCCCTCCCATCAGTCTGACACAAAAATGTTGTTATCAGTGCTTTTAAGCAGGCGAATTGATCACTTGTTAACAGTGGCCCTGACCATCAAGGTCTGGGAGGGGCAAACTTGTTAAAATGATGGCTGCTGTTTGATTTTTTAAATTTTGGGTAGATAAAACCAATTTGCCCGTGACACGGGGCTTAACATTGCATTGTTTTGAGAAGTGCTGCAGGATTATTGGTGACCTCCAAGGGGTCGGACCATAGTGGTTTTTCCATGTCATCTGACAGGGACAGACCTCATTACCACACAGTCCAGGCAGCTTCTACCAGGATGTTAAATTAATGATGATACGGAGGCAAGAGTGCTATCTGCAAAAGGCATGCTGTCATTTCCTCTGGCTTTCCTTTGCCATCTCCTTCACAATTTTGCTTAGCTTGCAATAGCAAAAATGGACTGTGTCCTGCATGCATGCCAAAAAAGGCAACGGGATCTGCAGAGAATTTTTTTAAAGCTGGGTTTGCACCCTTGTGCTGTCTCTTCGTGAAATTTGAGGGAGATTGACAGTTGAGGGATTGCAATAAGCTGTGGTGTTTTCTTTTGCTCCTCTCCGCTCACCACTTCTAATTATCTGAATTGTCAAGTCTGGGATCCCTCAGTCTGACAGAAGTGATGCTCAGAGGGGAGAGGCTTAACAACTTGCTTACTTTCAGCTCTCCAGGCATAATCAAGGGTTGGGTTTGCTGTATCTTTTACATGTGATTGTTTGACCCAAAACAGTGGTCATTTAAGTTGAAAGCAGTGGCTTGAAAACAAATAGAAAATAAGAGCTGTAAACTGACCTAAATTCCTCCTCTTGACTCCTGGGTCATCCCACCAGCCTCCAGGTGCCACGGGCTGTTTACATTAGACTTAAAAAAATGAAGGCGAGAGCTTGCAGGTCCCTACCTTTGCATCTCCACCAGTGTTTGATCCAGTCTGTAACTGTTCCCCAGGTCAGAGAAAGGAGAGTGCTTAACAACACTAACAGCCAGCTTACACCATTGTGTCTGTGTGAAGAAGTGTCTGAAAAAACCTAAAAGTTTGACAGGATTATACTTAGATGAATATTCTGATAGAAGAGGCCAAGTAGCCTTTCACCCGCAGTAGTTACTGTCAGCTGTATACAGAGTTTGATTTTTATGCTTGCAGAGGGAAGATGACAGGTATGGGACAGGGATGACTATGCAAGGGTCTGTCCTGTGGTTTCAGGAGCCGGTGAGAAGTGCACAATTTGGGGTCAGTGGCTGTCCTTCTCAGCTGCTGCTGGCTACACAGGTGTGATGCAAGAGAAAAGGCTTCCCCTCTCAAAGCCCCATGGAATCTAAATCAAGGAGGAAAGTAATTCACACAATTTGAGAATGGACAAAGGACTCACCTGTGGAGCAGGAAGGGAAGGTGAAGGCAAACCAGTTGCCATGCAGGTGGGGGGAGGGCGTGGCTGGTGTTGGGGACTGGGATGTGCACTGGCATATGGAGAGAAGGAAGGTGGAGGTGAGATGGAGACAGGAGGAGAGATAGAGAAGGAGCAGGGTAAAGAAGAAACCAGGCTTAGGTGGACCAGAAGCAGAAAAGTCAGCATCTGTGGGCCTTGTTCTCTACTGCAAGCTTGTCCACCAGAGGAGAAGAGGCTCTGCAGCTCCCTGCTGCTTGGTGGTGAAGGGCAGTGTCTGACTGCTCCCCTGTTGATGACTCACTTAGAGGTCAGAGTGATTCCACCTCAAAATGTAATAGGGCTGAGAGGTTATCTGGACCATCCCTCTCTTGCTCTGGCTGGAATTCATTGGTATGCCTGCTTTTTCAGATAGCCATTTTAAAAGCCAGTTAAATGCACACCAAAAATGCATTAGAAGAATGCCATGTTTGCCAAGCTGTGCTCTTGCAAATTAGGAAATACCAATATTATCAATCTGCAGCCTGAGTGCAGATGCTGGGGAGGCATTCTGATACCAGTCTGCACCTACAACATCATAGGGGTGTTGCGGGGTTTTTTTGTATTGTTAAAGAATTCTTGACTGCAAATCCAAAGCCATGGCCAGAAACACAAGCCATCTCCCAAAATACAAATGCTTTAAAGCTAGTTCCATTTATGTGGTGCACAAGGGCACACAAACAATATTAGTCAACAGAATAAATAGGTGCACTTCTATCTGCCAGGCTGACCATGTGTATCATGTCTCTCACATTGGTACATAAACAGTCCTGCATGGAAACGTGGGCTCCTTTTTCAACGGGGGATTTTCCACCAGAGCTCTGCAAGAATGTGTGTCCTCGCAATGCTCTTTCTGGACAAGGACTGGCAAGAACAGTTGCTAGCAAGCTTGGACAGTTTTGTCAAGGGCAGATATTTATGCCTCTCCCCTTAAAAAGAAAAACGTTACAGCAATGAGTGGAAAAAAAAGTTGCAATTATCTGTCAGACTTGTGGACACGCTATAGACTATAGCAATGAACTAAGAACTAGATTATATTCCCACACCATGTCCCAGCTTGATCTGTTCTATGTGCCTGGTCCCAATAAAAACTGTGTGCCTCTGTCAGATATAATAACTGCCTCTGCCTTCCAAGCTTGCTGGGTAATCATTATTGCAGCAGCAAGACTGAACCTCTTGCAAACCCACACTAAAGCTTTGCAGTATCCCCTTTTTCCTGTCTCTCTGAAAGGTTAACTCCAGATGGCCAAACTGTGGAGAGAGCAGTGAGGGAAGTGCTGTCGCCCTTCTGAGATCTTGAAATGGCCTGCCATGGGCTAAAGTGCAATTTAGCACCCAGGAGAGGTGAGCTTTAGCCAGTGATAACCCACTCAAAAGTAAGGGCTCACTTACGAGCAAGTCTGTCCCTAAGTGTCAAATATCTGGGACATGTGAAATGTCAGGCGTTAAAAAATCTGATCAAATCAGGAGTGTTTAAGAAGATAAATATGCTGGTAAAGATAGATATATGATGAAACCTTTCATTGAAACTGCAGGGTGTTTCAAGGTGTAGTAACTTTCTGCCTCTTTGCTGCTTGAAGACTGGTTGCAAATTATCTTTTTAGTTCATCATCTTAAACATGAATATTAAATGGGCCAAAGATAAAGAGAGATGCAGCCAGCAGTGACCAGGAGACATCCCATTCATTAACGTGCCATTAAGAAATGCAGATGGTAACTACAGTACTTGCTTTGGTGAATATATGTCCATTATAGCCCATTAAGTGATTTCTGTGCCTGACTGGGCTTCATGACAAGTGCTGGATATTTGAACTCTTTTGAGAAGCTTGTAAATCAGTGAGTGCTGTATTGTACTTGCCCTGATTCAACTCTTACCATGCTCACCCCAGGCCTATCATTACGCTTTTGGAAATACAGGTTCTTCCTTCCAAAGTCATGTACTTAACCTTTTGTTTAGCGTGTCCAAATACGTCAGCCTCACAATGCTTTTACATTTGGGGAAGGGTTATTTATAGCTCACCAAACAGGGCAAATCTTTCTCTGTCTGAAAGCTAGTATTTGTATGTATTTATTTTGGAAATGGCCTCAAGTTGCATCAGGGGAGGTTTAGACTGGACATCAGGAAGAATTTCTTTACTGAAAGAGTGGTTAGGCATTGGAACAGGCTGCCCAGAGAGGTGGTGGAGTCGTCAACCCTGCAGGCGTTCAAAAAAGGTGTAGACGTGGCACTCCAGGGCCTAGTTTAGGAGTCATGGTGGTGTTAGTTGATGGTTGGACTTGATGATCTTAGAGGTCTTTTCCAACCTTAATGGTTCTATGATTCTATGATTCTATGATTTTCTCTAAGGAAACATGCTCACAATCAGCTGAATGATGGATGAACAGCAAAGCACCTTCTCTACATGTGCATAAAAGCCAAGCTCAGGTATGCTAGTGCAGCTTCTTCGCTCCAGACAGACAGTTCAGTCTAACTATATATATGGTCAAAATAGCCCAGACATCAGAGTGAGTAGCAGTAGATGGAAAATGAAAAGATCTGTATGTGCTAAAGGTGAAGGTTGGGTTTCAAGTGAGGAGACCTTGTTCTGCATCCTGGCACAAACTTCTTATGCGGCAATAAGGAAGTCACTTCACCTCAGCACAACCCCTCTCCAGCCATCTCCCTCTTTCTTGAGCTTTCCTGAGCTCTGTCTCCTGCTTAGCCCAAGTGGCCCCTGTACCTCTTGAGAGATTAAAGCTGCTGCCCTTCATCCTTCTGATAACAGACAATGAGTTTGTAGATAAAGAGGAGGATGTGGCTGGAGGCAGAGGGAGGTGCTGATGCTGCAACCTCCTTCTAGCTCCCTGTTTGACTACTGCAGCCACCCAAGGAGTTGTCTCAGTATGGCAGAGGAAGGAACAATTTTTTTTCTCCTTTGTATGTCCTTCATTTTATGGAGATGAAATTATGCTTCCTAGGCTACCTGAGGCTATCATGAGGGGGATATTTGCAGGTAACTTCACACAGGCTTCCTTCAAACTAACCTCTAATCATGGATTTCCTTGTAGAGAGCAGTCTTCTGTTGTACTGAGGACAATTATGCAGCCAGTGGGGCTACTTGGAGGGGAAGGTGGAAAGCTCTGCTGTCCTTGCTACAGTCTGCTACTTGGGGATAACCTAAATAGGGATGTTGCAGTGATTAAACCATGAAAGGGTAGCTATAACTGAGACACTGATAAAAACAGACAACACTTCTGAAGGGGTGACAGAGAGACAAAAGGCTAGTCAATGGAGCAGAGATTTAGGAGAATTCACATTAGGGTTAGGAAGATGAGGAAATGAAGAATAGCATAGTGATGCAGCTGGCAGGTGAAACTAGTCCTGGTACAGTGATCAGGACAGCTCTACCAGATCAGTCATGGTTCAGAGTAAGGAACTCTGCTGTAAGAGTGAGGATGTAATGTGATGTCTTGAGCAAGAATGGAGATAGAAGAAATCATCTGTGTGAAGAGATCTCTTCTCATCCAAAAAGTTCCTTCTGAGTCTGAGACACTTTGCTAGACAAAGCCATTGGCTCACTAGTGAAAACTTGGTGAAAAGGTTGAAAAACACTAATGGATCAGGAGAGATTTAGATTGGATCAAGAACAGCATCCACACAGAAGAATGGAGGCAGGAAGTATTTAAAACTAATTCCAGCAGAACATCTCATATGAACCTAGAGGTTAAATGTATGCTTCATCTTTATGGGAGGTTCAGGTGGATCTTTCTTGACTGAAGGGTCCAATTTTGAACCACTTTCTGGTGTTTCTTAAGACACCTTTAAACTCTGAATTTATGCAATTCATGGCAATGGAAGTGAGCCTTGCAATTGGTGTGTCGAACAATTCTTACACCCTCTCAGACAGGGCCTCATCCTCAGCTGCTGCAGCTCTGCTGGCCAGGGGGCTACTCTAGAGGTGGTCTAGCTGGAGAAGTGGCCCATGGAGTTTCACAAGTTTTACAGTGGAGGTCAGATGACAGGTTTTCAGTACATTGTTTAAACCCTCTATTTGACTGAAACATCTTTGTTGTCAGAATAGCTAAACGGAGAAATAGGGAGTGAGAACAATAACTTTTGATGGCCTCTGGTGAAGTGACATGTGAAGAACAAGAATGAGGGCTTTTGGAGGGACCCCCCCACCTTGTTTCAGTTTCAGATGAGGTTACAACTGCAGTTGCTCAGGTGAAAAACAATTAGGCAGCAGAGCAAAATTTTCCCTCACTTACTTATGAGATCTCAGTAAAGATAATTCTGTCTTCCCACTTTTTGATGCCTTAGGCAGACTTGCACTGCTCTTGTCCATCGGGGCATGCTGTATGCCTTCTCCAGCAGAACAGCGTACACACAGCAGCCTGTCCTCTAATCCTGCAAGGTTCTTCAGAGGTCCGCTAAGAGAGAAGGGGACTTGTGACTACTTGTGCTCACACCTACCAGTGCACAGTCAGGGTTACAAAGCTGTGAAAACAAGCATCCTCCCTCCTCCCAGGACAGTGCCTGAACTTGGTGACATTTATGGAGGGCAAATAATTCGACGGAGGCCAGCTGAGTCACTGCAGACTTCTCGTGACTGTCACCAAGATCAGCATCTCCCTCTCAACTGATAATCTGTTGTGCTTTGCCTTACTTGTCATCTAAAGTTATCTGTGCGCACAACTGATGAAAGCACTCAAAGAGCCTGTTTGGCAAACTGATAGTGTATCTCAGAAGAAGCATTTGCAAAACGTCGATATCCCAGTAGAGATCCTGGGATAAACAGTTCCAGTAAAACAAATATATCGCCCCCCTTGACATCAAGAAATGGATACATGGCAGGCCTGGGTTTTGCCCAGTAGCTTCCTTAAGTGCCATGCAAGATTTCAGGTTGAATTCTAGGTTTTGTTCTCGTGGTGCTTCAGCCAGTGAGTTGTAATTTGAGGGTCTGGCAGAGGTGGAAAGGAAAAGTCTGCCACTAACATAAAGCAGACAGACAGTGGCCCTGTGCATTTCCTATGTAAGACTGAAGGGGCCAGTCTATGGCTCATTTAAAGCTGGCAGAGCTACCTCGTCTTACTCACAGGGAAGAAACGGTCCTAAATCGAGTATCTGTATGTAAAAAACCCACCCTACCTCATTTAGCTGTCAAAAGCTTTTACAGTCATCCCTGAGCGTGAACCGCAAGAGCCAGTTCGTGTCTATCAGTTGGTTAGTCAAAGAAAATGGGGTACATTTTAGAGATTCCATTGTCCCTTCGTTCCCGCGTTTATTTGTCTTCCTCCTCAGAGACCTGAAAGTGATGGATAGTTTGTTGACTTCTGAACCTGAAGATAACTTTTTGAGTTGTGTCTCATGTTGGAAGAAAAGCATGTAAAGGGAAGCAGAAAAGATTTCAAAGATTTTGTGCAGCACAGGATGGCAGCAAGCCGTTAATTATGTGCAAAGGAATAATAACAGATAGATAGGCTTTTTATTTTATTTTTTTGCAAGTTGAGCTATTGATGTGAAATGAATAGCTGCTGCAGAATGATTGCAACCCACGTAACCAACTAGGATTTCACAGTCTTTGTACAAAGATATTTAAAAAGATTAACACAGCTTTGGTAGAATACATTAGTGTGCTGGGATAACAAGGCTCTTTGGAAAGCTTTGGAACTCCTTCCCAACCCCCTGTCAGATTACCTCCAAATTCTTATTTATTATTACTTAGAGAGCACATTAAGTGCACACTGTGCATTGTAACAAAGCCATGGCCCCTGCCCTGAAGATTTTACAAGTCTGAGGTCTTGATCTAATACCTATTTAAATCTGTGGGAGTCTTTGCCTTGACTTCAGTGTGGGTTGGATCAGATCCTCGTACAGCATTTCATGAGACTTAGCAACAGTTCTTGTTACACTCTAGTACACCCAGCTAGCTCATGGCAAATTCATGGCTGAGCAGTTCCCTGCAACGGTCCTGCTAAATGCAAAGAGGACGTGCACTCCCTGAGTGAGTGGGTGCTTACTAACCTGGTCAAATGCAGCCCTGGTGGGTGGGAGAACAAAGGGTGGAAGGACAGAGGTAACTGTGCTGGTTTGCTACTGTTTCTTTAGCACCAGGAGCAGCATATATGCATGACACACTAGGCTAAAATTCCTTACCCATGCTCTTTGTCTGAGTGTGAGCTGTGCAGCCAGCCGCTGCGTGGAAATCTCTGAGGTTGTGATCCCCTGCACGTTCTGCACCAGCCACCTTTCAAGTGAAAGCAGTCTTTGCTCCAACTTAGTTAACTATTTTGACTCACTTGAGCTTACCAGGATGGGGGGAATTTACAACCCCTTTTCTGCTACCACAGCACCAGCTCTGCAAGTATTCAGCCTGTTGCAGACAGTTGTGTGTGCTTGTTTGGAAAGGCTGCTTGTGTATAGTTTTGCTTCAACGCAAATGCTTTAGGCCTCAGTGCAGCGAAGTAATTAAGTATATGCTTGACTGTAAGTCCATGAATGATCTCTGAATCTGCGTCTTTGTACTCAGAACAAAACCCCTTAAATAAAGGAATAGCTTGAATGCCAGCAGCCCAGCTGTTTTTGAACAACCCTCCAATAACAAACCCAAGAGCATTTGCATTGGTAGAAACAAAAGTTGGATAAGGGGGCTGATTCACTGTCTGGCTTCTGGAGACATTTTATAAATAGCTGCAAGAAAAACACAGGAGGTTTTTTTTATTATTATTATTAGTTGATAAAACATGTTGACAGAGTCCTTTTCAGGATTGTAACTTGGGGGCAGCATGCCTTTTTGGACAGCAGACGCATGGCAAACAGTTTATTTGCTGAAGAAAGCCAGATGCTCTATGTCCTTGGCAGGCGATTTGTAAGATTAAGGAAAATCAAGCTAGTGACTAGAGTGTGGTAAATAAGTAAAATAAATAAATAAATAAAACAGCCAGGCTGCCCGCAAGGAACTCTTCTGTCCTTTTTGGCAGGACAGCTGGTTTTCAGCTACTTCTCTCCGCAGTGTGCGGCTGACAAGGAAGAGCAGGCCACCTGAGGGGAGAAGTGTTTCTCCTTTGTCAGCCACTGCCTTCCCAGCACAGTGCTGCTGCATGAACCAGCTGAGATGCCTCTGTGGACTCTCACAGCGTGTCCCAGGGAAAATTTATGGGCACGGTGCTGATCGGCTGAGAGGGTGAAAGATGCATGTGAAAGAGAAGACAAGGACTAGGAACATACATGTTAGGCACCCTCCATCAAGCAGTTGCCCAACCTGACTTTGAAGCCGTTATGCAGCAAGCAGACCACCTCTGGCAAACCTCGGATGGATAATAATCTGGAGATCAAGGGCCGGAAAAGAGGAAATACAGTATGTGTCCTACATGTAGGGCTTGATCCATAGCTGGCGCAGATCAGCGTCATGCCATTGGAAGAAGAGACTTTGTATAGACTGAGACCAGCTGAACACCAGAATTGCCAACAAAATAAAGTAGTTCTGTGAATAAACAGAATATTAGTGGAGGAAAAAACAGAGATGATAAAGTTTGTGTTGTTTATCCTTTACACAGCTGGTCTTTTCTTAATTTTTCTTCAGCAGATGTTCGGGCCAGCACAGCTTAGAGATCAAGATATTACACTGCTTTCAAGCCATATCAGGGAGGGGGAAGGAGTGCTGTAAAATATTCCCTGGGCCATTAGAGTTTATGAACCAATGATCCAGAGATACCACGCAGTAGATTTTTGAATGCCTGTCTGAAGCCTCTGAATTGCATATGCTTTTATCCCTATCAAGCCTCTAGGTATAACGTTACCTTTTCTTTAGGATTCGTCCTCAAGCAAAATACTGACACTACTTCAAATACCATCAGGATAATTCCTCTGTCACCCATCCCTATGGAAAGAGGAACGTGCGGAGAGGATTCCCCCACTTGCTGTTCTTTCCTATACAGGCTTTATAGGTGACAGTATCTGAACACCTTCCACTAATGCATTGCCATGGCAGTGTCTGTTCCTTAGTGTCATTCTCTTTCCTTCACTCCCGTAAGAGACTTGTGGGCACAATGAAGGAAGTGAGAGGACTCAAGGTAAAAGGCAAACTGTCCCTTATCATGGGGGCTACACTCATTCATACTAGGCTTCTTTCCCTCTTGTGCTTGAGCAGCAAGAAGTGAATTACCTTGGTGTCATCACACAAGGGTAAACAAGAAGTGGAATTTTTTATTGTTTTGTTATTTGAATAACATGAAGGGGATCCTGAAGATTGTAAAAGTTTTTTATTTAAACAAAGAGTTCCCCTCCCTGCCCAGCCAGCTAAAGCCAGCTGGGACAAAAGAGAGCGAGCGACGTGTGGACAATGAGTTACATGGTGAGCAGCAGAGTTGCCCGGTGCTGCCTAAATCCCCCTACAGGATAGGAATTTGGAAAAAAAGGTAAGAGGCAATGCCAATGTGATTTGAGCCTCTTTCTCAGGAAGCTCAGGCTCCCTCCTCCTCCCCGAATAAGAGATCTGACCTGATATCCCTTCCATATGTGCGTGGAGACCTCTCTGTACCTCTTCTGGTCTGGGAGGGTCAATGTGTGACCTCTTGTGACTGAGGATGACAGCAGATGAGTAAAGGCGATGAACACTATGAATGCGTGGGAGATGCGGGTGGCTGAAGACCTTGGAAAGGCCTTGATTTTTTTGAAAGGTCTATTATTAATGACTGTAATATTCTATTAATATTCAGGGAAGATATAATTAGGACATTGATGCTATTTTGAGATTGTTTTTGTCTGAGTGTTGGTTTGGACTGCAAACCAGCACTTTGGCAAACTCATGCTTTTGTGCATTATGGGAGAGCAATCCTTGGCTGGACCTAATGGGAATAGAGTTCACGTTGACTGGACATGCTCACCCGGTCAGCTCCAACTGGGCACTTGGTGGGATTTTGGTGGGGCTGACACCATTTTGTCTGAGGCTTAAGTGCTTTCAGTTGCTGGAACCTAAGGCTAGGGATCAGATAAAAGAATACAAATAGTCAGATGTTGGGATTCTGAAGTGTGTTTAATGCGATGCTTTAAAAAATGTGCATGCTAATTCATAGTTTTCTATGAATTGCCCAAGTCTAATCTGGTGTGGGCAGTGTTTTCTTTAAACTGTCTCCCTACAAAACCACCCTGCATAATCATGTACCAGACTACTTATTGCCGAGGATGGCTTGCATCACACATGAAAGAATTTAATAACGACACTTGGATGGAGTACTGTTATTTATGGAGGAAAAGGTCATGTTCTGTGCCTGCATCAGTGGTGGGTGGCTGCAGCCTTGGGAGGCACAGCGCTGGATCACTGTGCTGCCAGTAGATAGGGGAGCGTGCCTGACAGCCAGCCGTGCTGCTTTTGTCATTACTGCAGAGCTGGGGCATCGTGCTCCTCGATTCAGGCTTTGTTATTTATATCACTCTGTAAATAAAACTGCTGCTTTTTCCTTCTGATAAATAGTGAAGAAACCAGTGCAAGCTAACATGAATGGGGGAGTGAGTGGGAGTATTGTAACTGTTGATATACACTGGTATCCTCATGTCTTCTGTTACACAAGGGAGAAATTGGTGGCTGATTTTTGGTTTTATTTCTGGAAAGTGATCATTTTTAATCCCCAGCCTTTCTCCCTTTCCATCCAGCTCCCATATTGCTTGCCAAGTTTTGCTTTCAGACGTTCTGGGAACGCCCTCACGGCAGCAGGAAAACTGCAGGGCTGCCAGCCGTGCTGTGCCTCGTGCCCAGCTGCGAGCTCTTCTCCCCCCATCCTGCTCAGCTGGGTGCTCCCTGGCTCTGCAAAGCAAAACAGTGTCTTTACTTCTCCCCCTCTCTCTGCAACTCTTTGTACCTAATATTTTCTCATTTTGGGAAATGTAACTAACACTGTGATTTCATTTCCTTGTGGCATGGGCCTTTAAATTGAACTTTAGCCTTTTTATTTGACTGTTCCATGCATGTAAATTTATAGCATAGTATATCTTACACAAATAACCTTGTAGAGACAGACCATCTCTTTCCTCCTGGTTATTTATTTTAATTAATTTTTTTTAAGGAAATGAGCGAACAAATCAAAGGAGATATTATGCAGATTCATCTTTAGGAAAAGTTCAGGTATGAAGAAGGAAACAGAGCTTAGTCTTAAAAAAAGAAGAGAAAATGTACACCCTCCTAGAAGTGCTATATATGTCTGTTGTGTTGTGCTGTGGACAGAACAGCAGGTCTTTTGGAAAAAAAAATAGCAATGCGGAGTTCTGTGTTGACTGGGCATTGCCAAGCCCAGATTAAATGTGGTAAATGGAGAAGGCTAGAGGATTTCTGTTTCGTTCCCTATACTTACTGCTGGCACTGCCAGTCGTGCTGGCAGAGCATTGCCAACAGTAGTTAGGAGTCTGCTGGTCACAGGCTGTTCTTGGTTGCAATCCCCTTTTCTTTGTGTTTTGGAATTGACTGTCATGACTCCATTGGCTCTTCAGTGCTAACAGCAGCAAAAATTAATGCGCATATGACTGCTGTGAATACTCACAGGAAGCAGATTTTTTTACAAAGTTGCTCTTCTAAGTAGAAATGAACTTCCAGGGGGAGAATTGATCTTCTCAGTTATCATCTATGGGGATGAAAAAATCCATACTTGGTCTTCAGCTCTGAACTGGTTTATGTATTTTTGTGTGTGTGTGTGGTCTAGACTCCCATGCAATTTAGTCATAGCCTAGCCCTGATTTTCCCATTGTTTTATATTTAAGTCATGCTCAGGGCTTTCCAGTCTTCTTGCCTTTCCTCAGCAATGTTTATAACTTACCACCTAAAAATGATAAAGGTTTTAGAGTCAGTTTTCATCCCTCCCTCACTGCTAGGTGACCTGATGGACTACAGTCTTGCCATCACCTTATAAATCAGCTGTTCCGGAGGGGAAAAGGGACCGTGCAGATAATTACTCTGAAAAACTTGAAATGATCTATGCCTGAAACAGCTGGGAAGATATGTAGTAGAAAGTAAAAAGTTTTACATAAGAGAAGCCGTGAAGGGTTAGATATATTCTTCCTCCTCTGCTCAAACGCTCACAGATGCTTGTCAATACAAAAAGGACATAATCTTGGAGTTGTCATGCGTCCACATGTGGCCACTGACCACTGACAAGCCCTTGGGAGTGTGACAGCCCTTCAGAAACCCTAGGCAGAAGAGGGGTTCCCCTTTGCTTCCTGCTGTTACAGCTTTTTAAGGTAACCAACCCCAACCTGGCCCAAGGCCCATGTGAGAGTGGTGAGGCAGGGGTCTGTGTCTGCCTGGCATGACATCCCTGTGCCCAGCTCCATGCACTGCCCCACCTCTTTGCTTTGAACTTCGATCCTACTTTCTCTTTATTTTCTCAGTGATTGAGTTAAGGGCGAGGATTTAAGCTAGTTGGTTTAAATTCAAGCCATATGAGACAGAAGTGATTTTCTTGGACAGGAAAAATAATCTTGGGGAGTTTATAGGACTTACAATTGCTCTGTATTTTCATGGAGTATGAACACAATTTGTCTCTCTACTTCTCAATCTCAGTGTCTTATTGGATCTTATTGGATTAACTTGTTGTTCTTGGAATTTCCATGCACTGGCAAGGGCTCAGCAAGCCTTTTTTCACATTTGGTTAGCCTGGCGATTGCAGCCTTTCTTCTACAATGTGAAATTGCTTGCACAGATGATCCCTGCTCATCATTTTCTCCTCATTGTATTCGATACAAATCCATTTCTCTCCATCCATATTTCAGTCCTCCTTGGACCCAGGCTGACCTAAGCAGAATCCCTGGACAACCCAAGCACAACCAGCCAGAGGAAGATGCTATTAACGCTCCTGCTGTTTGCTTACAAGCAGCAGTTCCACAAAGAACTGGGCATTTTGGCAAGTGAGGAACTTGCCAAAATCAAGAATGGTGTGGTAGTGCATGGCTTTGGGTTTTTCATGAAGAATTAAGTACCCGGGAGAAGCCTCTGAAAAGCCTTTCTGCATTCCAAGTATCATGGAGGAGGTGTATGATCATCTTCCTAGAAAATGCCATACCCTT
The DNA here is from genome assembly GCA_013389945.1 of Fregata magnificens. NCBI lineage: Eukaryota > Metazoa > Chordata > Aves > Suliformes > Fregatidae > Fregata > Fregata magnificens. Next base: position 25,553 of record WAAD01028237.1, read on the forward strand.
ATATTGCCATACCTTGAGTGAAACACCAGCCCAATGCAGCGCGGCTGCAGCGCGGTCTTTCCCCCATGCCTGCACAACAGAGTGTCTGTAATTCTTTGCACAGAAGTCAGACCCTTCTAAGACCCAGACATTCATATTCCCATCAAAATCTGAACAGTGGGTTTTTTCCATCAACAGTTTCAGGCTATCAGCCTCAGCTGTGAATGAAAAATTCATCAGGCAAAGGCTAAAGAAGTCACACCTGTCAGCCTGACACACTGTTTATCTCGAAGATTTTACTTCAGAAGTATAAACAGTAGAATATTTATTTTCCTTCCTGCCATCTATGAGGCCATTCAGCAATTTGAGTGTGCTCACGCACAGCTTTCACGAGCCAACCTTAATTGCACAGCAATGTGCCATAAAAACAAAGATTAGGCATTATTATCTAAGAACCAATTTTACATTTTTCTCCTCTGACTTGAACTGTTTAAAATATAGGGCACTATCTCATTTTGGCTGTACATAAATATGTCAGTTGTTAAACTGCTCTTACTCAACCAGGCAACTTTTCTTGGTGGTTGAAAATCATAGTGTTTAATTGTGTCAACTGAGGTGAAAAATGTTATTGGTTCACCACCTGGCTGCACCATATAGTTAAAAAAAAGTTAAGAAACACAGAATATGGAATTTAAGGGCCTGCAAAAATATTTTACCCATTAGCAAATGAACATGATGCAAGGACAGAAGGAAGAAAATAAACAGACTGTGTGTTTCTTTACCCAGCTGCATTCTTGCTTTCTCTTTAGTAGCTGGCTTTGAGTCTTCCAAACAGTGTGTAATTAAATAGGGTGTGATAGGGGCTCAAGGCATCAGTAAGAAGCTTCTGACAGATTTCTATAAGCTTTCGCTTAGTCTGTGTTTGCAGAGTCTTGAAATTATTCAGTAGTCACTGTCACCTACATGAGCAGAAGTAACAAGTAAAAAGCACGATGGACCAACATGAAATGCAGTTTTTCTGGGCTCAGTATTTACTGTAATTCTGGTGACCTCATCTGTCTTACAACAGAGAAGGAAGATGTTCAGTGTAGAACTTCAGAGAAAACTGCTTTGGTGCAGGAAAAAAAATCACCTATTAAGTTTTAGCGCCCACTGAACACTCTCCATGCCGGACAAAAGTTTTGGCAAGCAGTGTAAGCTGTCTGCTCCTAGGAATAGGTTCCAAGGAGGTGGTTTATGGTTTATGGTATTTGAAATCCCTTTTGTGTAACTCTTCATCAGTGAAGAGTGCAACCGTGGTGTTAGCTCTCAGATAGGAATCTCCCAGAGAGAAAGCTTCTGGGATCAGACAAAAGGGGAACACATTGTCCTATATCAACTATCATTTACAGAAAGTAGATTACATGCACATATCATATTATGGTGGTTTTATCAGTAGAAATGTTAATAAGGATGTTTTCAGTAGCTGAGCTACCTGAAATGTCTCTCCTTTGTCCCCTATAGATGTAACCAGAGGTGTAGAATCTAGCAAATTTAAGGTGAAAAGGGACCATTAGATCCATTAGCCTCATCTCCTGCATAGTGTAGGCTATGACATTTCACTCAGTGACCCACACTCTGAACCAAAAGACTTGCCTTGAACAAAAGTATTTTCGTGTTCAGGCAAAAAGCCTCTTTTATCTGGGAGGCAAATGGCGGGATAGACTGAGATAAGTACAACTTCTGTTACCATGGATATGCCTGGATGAAGTGCACACTCATCTTCTTCACAGTCTCTTCCGGTAAGGTAGGAACACTGCTGGATCTGTGGGAAATTTTCAAATATGGACCAAGAAGGCAGTTATCTGGGGGCCAGGGGAGGAAGGAGAGCTGTGATATGCAGGTCTTTGGCCAAGGACGGTGAGTTAAGGAGCAAGCACTGATTCCTGGCCTCCGTCAAAAATTTGCAGTGAGGCTCTGCTGTGGAGCTGGGAAGAAGGTGAGACTCCAGGCACAAGAGAAATGCTTATGGCAAAGCTACTTGGATGCACAGAGCTCACTGTTCCAAGGTAAGTAGCCTCTGGTCTGCTCACAGGCGCTCTTTTACTTGGCGCTAGTGGAGAAACAGGATGTGGAGAGTATGAATTGTCATGAGGGTGGCAGTCTCTTTCTCCTGACCTTTATTTTTCCTTAGGATCCGCTCAGACTCTCCCTATTTTGCCCAAGAGCTGTAGGCACTGCTGTGATGGCATTCTGAGAGTGCTGGCCATACTTTGTGCATCCAGGGTCCCAGTGGGCACCAGTCTGTGCTCTCGTGCTCACAGCTGCCCTCTCCTACGTGCCCAAGGAGCTTGTCTGTGGGAGGGGTCTGCCACTGTGGTCCGGCCAGCCAGAGGGGCTGGCCCTGGCTTGAGTGGGCCAGCAGACACCTAGTGATATACAGGGGCAGAGTTATTGTCCCAACTCTCTTCTTTTGCAAAAGAAAGAAGCTTTACTTTATATTCCCCTGACATCTCATTGGTAAATTTTTATTTCACTTCCTGCCTTAAGTTGTCTAATGCTGTTGTGCTAGCCCAGTGGAACAGAAATCTTGTTTTCCAGTCCTAAGGCTAGGTTTGCTGTGAAATGAAAAGACATGGCCCAGCTTTAGTTTTAACATATTGTGCTAGTAACAATTCACTGAGCTCTGGCATTCTGCTTGGTCAAAGGGCATTTCCTCCCCTCCCTCTTCCCTCCTTCCCTCCCTCTCTACTAGCCTCTTAAGAAATTAATAAAAATAGAGTTTGTTGACTGGGTGGAGAAATTGCATTCAGATCACATAATGTCTGAGGCCTGGCAAGCCTTTGTGAATCTGTTCTGGTCTTTGCTAAATGGAGCAGGGTGCCCTCCAGCCTAGTAGCAAATATCTTTGAAGGGGAAAAAAAAAAAAAAAAAAGGAAAAAAAAAAAGCTTGTATTGCTATTAATTAAAGAAACAGGTCAGTATGATTTGCAGCTCCTTGACCCTTCTCATTTATTTATTTATTTATTTAGGATAAGAGAGATTGTGGTCCTCATCATGGTGGAAAAATAAAGTCTGTGGTTGGAACCACATTACACAGTACTCACCAAAACTGGCAGTTCTACAGGTCTTTTATAATATGATAAATATGTCTGGGCCAGGAACTTTGTAGGGTCTTGTGACTATGCCACATATGACCCAGTTCCCTTCTCAAAGAGAGATTAATGTATCTGAACGCAAATGGGCTCCCAGGTCAAAAGATAGGAGCTATAACGGCTCCAAATATGCATCTCTCTCTGCCAGTACGACAACTTGCAACCTTCTAGACTCCCGTTAAGAGATCTCGAGCTGTTTGACGTGTCTGGGGTCTCTTCCAGGGCCTCTTCCCCTACATTTGTTGCAGAGGCAGTTGTGTGCTGCTGTGCCGGATCCGGTTTCTCTAAGACTTGACTGTCAAAGCAGCCTCCTTAGTTGGCCTGAGAGGTTATGTCTAAGTGGATGCCTTGTTTGCTTCTTCTACCAAATTACACCATTTCCCTTGGGCCGCTATCAAAGACTACAGCAGTGCATGCCTTCCTGTTTTTTATTTGTATGTGTACGTGTGTGGCTCTTCTAAACATGGACAGGAATTTCCTTTCCTGAGTCTAGTCATCAGCTGCTCACTATTTCTGTAGCTTGCTAACAGACTGTCTGCTGCCCTGGACCCTTTGATTTTTCCCATGAGAGTGGCAAATTCGCACTGGGCTGATAGAGGAGGCCTTATACGAAACTCTGGTCGTGCAGTCTGGTTTGTGCTTGTGGTGTTTTAACTGCACTAAGGATCCCTATGAAGCAAACCTGGCACCTAATGGGGTTTATTTCTGTGTCTCCCACTGCAGGGTCTGTCCTTGCTACCCCAGTGCTGCCAGACCACCTCTGCCTTGGGGAGAAAGAGAGATGGCATGATCCCAGCCCAAACTGGTGTGCCCATGAGACACTTGGCCAGATCCACACCCTGGAAAACCGCATCAGACAGGCAGCCGTCTGGGAGCAGGCAAGCCAAGATGAAGCTCTGCCTGAGCTGACATAGCTGCCCCCTTCCCACTGAGTGGGATCCCCTCAGTGGCACCCTGGGGCTTCCTGCACTGATTTCACCATCAGCATGCTGCAGCGACTCCAGCGCTGTGCTTAGTGTAGCATGGTCCTGAATAAGGTTCTTGGGATGCCTCCTGGGTTTGCAGACTCGCAGGACGTGCGCTGCGTGAGATGAATCTCACAGATTTCAGTGGTCTTTCAGAGCAAATTAAGCCTGTCAGTACTTTCCTGGGACTTGCTGAGAGCAACAGATGGAGCCTGGATACACTCAGTAGTCACTTTTCACAGCTTTTCTCAGTGGCTACTGTAATATGAATTTACCAGGAAGGTAAGAGGAGAGAAATCTTCCTAGGTGAATGACTACCAGAAGGCTAAAAAAGCTGGTAAGATTCGTCTCAGTGTGCATCAAGGGTCAGCAGCCAGTGACTGCACAGCAGAGACTGTAAAGCGGAGGTGAAGAGATCGATAAGGTGATTGAGAGCAAACTCCCACAACACAAATGATTTATTCCCCCCCTTTTTAGCCTGTTGACTGTCCATCTGCATGAGTGTCTGTCTGCCTGCATGTCATTCCTCCTCCCCTCAGAAACTTTTGAAGTGGTTGGCTAATTTCAGCCAAACTAGCTGAGGGATAAAGACCTCAGCATTGCTAAGGTCCTGGGAGTTTCTGGAAAGTAGGCATCTGGCTTGGAGCAACTGACTCCGCCCGTGCCTTGGCTGGAGGAGAGGCTGCAGGACGAGCCGAATCCCTACAACGTTTTGTGAGATTACCGTGGGTCCACAGGCAGGCAGGATGGCAGAAAACCAGACTTTAGTGCTCCCACTTTTCACAGACATGCTTATTTGTGCATTCACAGTAGCCTGCTACAAATTCAGGTTATGCCACACTGCAGGATGAAAGAAAAGGAGATGTCTAGATGTGAATACAGTCACTGCTGAACTCTTTAAGTGCCATAGCTTTGGCACAGCTATTCCTGTGCCTCCTCTGCGAAACATGCCTGTGATAGTCACATCCCAATGGCTTTGGGAGGCTGTGGAGCCAGTTAATATGGGCTTTTTGAGGAGTCTGTCTTTGGACTCCATTTTGCAGCTGGAGCCTCTCAAGGACATAAGGAAATTGGCAGAAGTAAGAAAATCATTCCTGTAAGCTTTATTTTGTAACAGGGAAAATACAAACTTTCCAGGTGATGTGGCATTTCCCGAGGAAATAAATAGCCGGAGGAATACCCAGAGTGACATAGCCAGCGCTGTTCAGGAAGCCTGGCGGTGCAGAAAACATGCTTTTTAAGAGGAGGAATGAGAGATTAGGCAGACGAGGAATAAACATTGCAGACCGGGTGAGGAAGTAGTGTGTCCTGGGAAGTGGTGACAAAATGCCGTCAGGCGGGTGAGCAAGCAGCAGTGGCACGAGGTGGCAGTGGGGCTAGGGCAGGGAGCCACGGCTGGGCTGTGTCCGGGAAGAAGTACTGCTCAGGAGCAGACACGTCCCACCCTGCCCAGTTCTGCTGCCTCCTGTGCTGGTCTCCTACCTCAGACCAAATGCTGAGAACCTGCAGAGATGTCAGAGAGAAATTACCAGAGTGAGTTTGGTGTTAAATCCACTCCTGACAGCTGGAGATGTGAGCAGCTCCAGGTGGTGGGTTTATCTGAGTAGGAGACGGAGAGGACCCCTGAAGTCTTTGCATGGGGTGAAGAACAGGATACCAAAGAGCACTCGTTGTGCGTTGAGCACAGCAGGACATAAGGCTTGGAAGGCAGAAAATCAGAAAAAATCCAAACTGGAAATGAAACTCAAATGTCTTAACCATAAAGGCAACATACGTCTGGAGTGGCTAACCAAGTATGTGGTAAATTCTCCGGCACTTGGAGACAAAATCAAGATACCCTGGATCTCCCACAAGGTACAAGGCTTGATTCAGAGATCAGAGGGTGAAACGCTGTGGTGCGTGTTATGCAAGAGGCCAGACCAGATGATCAGTCTGGTCTGCTCTGGCCTTCAGAAATATGAATCAATGTTGTAGCAAGGATCTAGGAGAACTACCAGGAGACAAGAAACAGAACAATTAAATAACCGCAGTATTTCCAAGGGCTCACATCAAAGAGTGGACCATTTTTTTTAAGCAGCAGCAGAGATTGGGGGATAGATCTTGGGGAGGAAGGAGGTTGCTTTGTTTTCCTATTTGGAAACTTGCCCACTGGATGACTTCGACCCCGGAGATAAAATTGGCCTTCATACTGGAGGTTCATGAGCTCATTCATGGACAACATTTATTGGAAAATTACTGGAGTTCCAAGGTAGGCTTATCCTAAAGCATTACTGGCTTCCAAAATGCATTCATCAGTCTTCAGGGGTGCAGTAAGGCACGGTCTTGCACAGAACAGATTTACACAAATGGCTTATTAACAAAATCAGGATTAGGGCCAAACAGATGTCAGTATGACTGATTAGCTCAAAATAAACACGGTTGTGAGATAAGAAAGACCTGTGTTTTTTTCTTCACCTTCTTGTGGTTGCATACTCAATAGATGATGGGAAATGACATGTTAGATATGAGGTAAAAGGACTCATCCGCTGCTGCAACTTGTAGAAGGCAAAGCAGAAGAATTCAGGAATTTTCAGTCCATGGGTATAAAATAAGCAATGGCCCTGATCCAGGAAACTCTGCCATGGAGATGGATCCCCCCAAGGTGCGCAGCCTCTCTTTCTTAGGATTGTGCAAGTTTAGGGTTTTATTTTGGCAGCTGAAACTCCCTAAGCACTGACGTTACTATCATTTTCATTATGCCACATGCATTCAAGTTCTGATTGATAGCCAAAAATATTAGAAAAGAAGTAACAGTTGTTCTCTCATGAGGCCTTAAATATTAATTGGTCTGGCCAAATGAGGAATAGAAACCCTTTTAATGGTTTCTCAATGAGAGGAGAGGTCTGTTTTACCTTGCTTGGTCCGTGTCATTAGCATGTGAAATATTCAGCGATGTACAGACCAAATCTAGTGCTAGAGGTCTTAGAATTGCATTAAACATGAACCGGCCACGTCCATCAATGTACACTGAAAACTGTTGATCAAGTTGATTTGCTACACTGCTTTACAGAGAACATTCAAGTCAGACTAAAGTCATGGAGATGAAAATGGCAGCAAGAGTTATTTTTTGGCACTCCCTTTTGTACAAAACATAATTGCTTGCTCAAACATGGTGGAAATTCCCCATTTTTTTAAATGTTCTCAGTGAAAAACTGGGTTTTGCATTACAAGGTACTCTGGTTTGGCAAGTGTCTAGATCCATGAAACCAATTTCTAGTCATTCAAAGAGTTGCATTCACGCTACCATTCTCTAAGTGAAATATTTGGATTTTTCAATTTAATTTTCAATGATAATTTTTCACTTCAATAATTTAAGAAATTAGCTATCCAAACCATTGCTGAACAAACCATTGTAGTCAACCTAATAAAGTCATTCCTCTCCTCAACCATTTCATTGTGAAAGTGAAGCAGCTAGGGAGAAAGACGACTTGTTTCAGATCAATTGGAAATGAAACTATTCTTGATGAATACTTCTTATGATTTTTCTTTCCAGTAGGCAAACAAACCAACACAGCAAAAGCTCTACACATAGGCTTCCTTGAAAACCTGATGCTGTTTGGTGTGGATTCCACTCTAAATGATTTAGTTAGCCTTTCAAAACCCTGGCTGGATGACTTTGGATCTTATTTTATTCATTTTCAGACTGAAGATTACTCTATTCATCTGCACTACAGGAACATTATGAGAATAACATTCTCAAAATGGGAAAGGTTACCCACTTTGGTTGCAGGCCTGATCTAACTCTTGTGTCTAGTGGTGCCATTCCTCATGTTGCCCAGGCAAACACATGTGCAGTTATAATTCCTCCTCCGGTCCTACCTTGGTCACTTCCCATGTACATTGCCCCTGTCTGTGCTCTGGCTCAGCTACTGGCTGATCTCCAAAATCAAGGGAAAGGTTTTGTGTATTTTTTGCCTCTCTCTGTGCTGTTCTCTGCCCTTTTACCACCATACGGCCTCTGCTTTCCCTCTCTGCTTTTAGTCAATATCAAGTGTTAAGATAAAAGTTCATTAATTAGCATACTGCCACTTCTTGTTCTCCCTGGGACCTCTAAACATTTTCATATCATATGCATATTACTGAGCAGCAGTTAAATCTAATCTATGTTCCCAGAAATGCCTGGGCTTATTTTTACATATTTACACTTTTTTTTTTTAAATAGTCTTCCCTAAGAGTCTGATCTTTGAGTCGGGGAAGATCTGCTTTCTTAGCAAGAATGTAAGCAGTCTTGAGGGGATGGGAAGCAAGGATTTAGTATGATTAGGTTGAAATTCATCTCACCCCTCTTTAGATACCAAACTGAAGTGTTTAATTTAAGAGATTTGTTGCTCTAAAGTCCTATCTAATCAAGTGGGATGAACACAGCACATTCAACAGATAGTTCAGTTCTTAGTTGGACCCAACACCATAATTTTAAAAGGGAGAAGTGGCTTTTAATACACATCCTCAGTCAGGGCTCCAGCTGATGCAGTAGTACCTCTCTCAAGGTCAGTGGAACTGTATCAGCTTATTTCAACTCAGGCTCTGTCCTTCCAAACTTTCCTGTGGATAAGATTGGTACTTCTCATTTTTACCCTCCTCAGTCAGAACATTTTTGCTCCACCAATGCAATTTTCCCTATAATGTATGGTATGCCACACTAGCCAAATTCCAAAGTATCCCTGAACGTGACAAAAGTCTATAGTGACTGCTCTCCCTCATGTGCCACAACCAGATTTCATGCACCTCCTGGAAAGGGCTGAGGTGAACAGCAACTTGTTGGCAGCAGAGTCTTGTTTTGCCCATGAAGATGGAGAGTGCTTTGGGTGCAGTCAGGGCTCTGACTCAGTCCTGAGGTTCTTCTTTACAGGGTGCTGTCGGAGAGGTGGTAAAAGTCCCTATGAGCAGGGCAGAAAAAAATGAAATGCGTCTGAAAAGAATTTGTCACAACTTTGCAACCAGGAGCGGTAATGGTTTTTGGTCAGGGATTGTCTTGATAGTTCTGTGAGTGAAGGCCAATTTTCCTTTCAAGGCACTGTATATTTAGTTATTTAATCAAGCTAAATTATTCCTTCTCTCCTCACCCACAGTTAGATCACGGCACAAAATTAAGCACAGCCTTTCATTCTACCTCCTCTTGCCTCTCTGTTTGACCTAGACTTTGGGGAGCCATTAAGTTGTCTGAGAGATTGATTTAATAAGGGTGGGAGAATTAAAAAGGACAAAGAGACACCTGACTAATTGGCATTTCCAAGAGATCTTTGTAATCAGCCAATGGGGATTTTATAAGGTATGAAGTATTTGCTTTCACATAAATTTCTTCCACATTCTTTCTCTCATGTTTGCTTGGTAAACCTGGAATAAAGATCACATCTGCCTCTCTGTAAGCTTTATACTTGGGAGGTAATTGAGTTGGCTCTTTGTTATGAAAGCATGTACTCATTTAATTGCACATATGTGTCTGTGAACACACTATCCCTGCTTCTCTCCTAAATTTGATTTGGAATGAATCCCACGAAGGGCTGTTTTCCAGTGTTAATGGATGAAAGGTCTTTACCAAGGGGAAAAGTATTCAAACACTAAATTTAATAAAGTTTAGTTTAAAAGTTATTTCTTTGCAGGAACTCTCTTTGAAAATACACAGTTCTGAGAGTAATTCCTTTCTCCCCACAGTGATTTAATAGCAAGTATCTTCTATCGGTTTTGTGATTTGTAACCAATCAGGTTTTATTTTGGAAATATGGCATAATAACATGACAATTTAATGGCATGACAGTAACACATTTACACTGTTGTAAGATACACTTGTTACATCCTACCCTGCTGTGCTGAGCAGTAATGCAAAACTTTGGGAAGATAAGATCCTTACAGTGAGGTGAAAATAAACACTGTGGTAATCTTTATTCCACTTCTGGGCTTAAGGTGCTGACCTTAAGGTATTGATGTGAGCAAGTATTCATCTTCAACATGTTGCTCTCAGGAATAGCAGAGCAAAGTGCTAGGAGGGAGGGGATATGAGGGCCTGGAGATCCGTCCCTTAGGCTGAGAAGTCACATTACTCAAGCCATGTTAGGCAGTATAGATTAGGTAAACTATACTTTGTAATGCTGTGTGTCAGTTTGATAGATGACTGTCCTGTGGGCTTTTTTATCATTTTCCATTAATTTGAATTTTATTATATGCCAAGGCTCAGCAACTTATTGTTATGAGCTGACAACCTGATATTTTTATTCCATTTCTACTTAGCATTTGTTTAACGCTAACTCAGATAAAACTGCCAAGAACTGAGTTCTGCCTGAAAGAGGACATCAAGATTAGGGTCAGCTGAATGATGCATATTTGTGCCAAAGGATGTCACTCAAGTTACGGCTCCCTCTAAGCTTAGGAGAGAAGGGACAGGAGCAGAAGAGACTGTCTCTTAGTGTGGCTGGTGGGTGTGCGCTGCGATGTGCTTTCATGGACCAGCAACTAAATCATGTTGCTTTGTGCCAAGTGATGCTTCTGTGGGGCATGGAGAGAAAAAGTCCTCTTTCATTCACTAATTCCTTGGTCATCCTCTGGCTGTTAAAAAATGCATTGTTCCCTTTTCTGTCTCTTCTGGAGAATTTGGAGATGTTTCGGTCTTGGGGTTTTTCTCTATCCCAGTAGCAAGGCTACAAAAGCGACATGTATTTTCAGATATCAGTATTTTTGAACCAAACTGCTTACCCTGGATTCATAAGGTGTTTGTAACAGAATACTTGATGCTTAGCTGGGTGGTTAGGAACAAGAAGGACTCAGCTGAGTGCCGTAATCACAGTTTCATAGGGCATGACAAGGAACCAGAATCTGGTTCCATGGAGCAAAGGGACATTTATAAAATACTCTCAGCAAAATTATGGTTCTGATTTCAAAATTTATTGAGGCTGTAGTTGCCTGAATTTGCAGATTTTACTTAGGCACCAGTTTATTCTTTATACTGGTGCAAATACTCAAATACTAGTAGACAGGGTGTTGTACAACCAACCATTTGTGGTGTCATTAAATCAAAGATCAGTCTCTTCAAGAGCAGCTGATTTCCATGTGTTCTATGTCTCAGGTCACCAATAAACTGGCTGCTAATTGGAATGAGTTGATTAAAGAATTGGAAACTGATATTTTCTGAAGAGGATGAGGAGCATCTTTTCTTGTAGTCCGCTCTAAGCAAAGCTGTGGTTATAACTAGAGGTTAGGCCAGAAGGAGAAAAACGTTTTTTCAAAATCTGGTAGACATTTGTCTCTTTCAAGGTGTTGGGATTTATGGGAAAGTTCAGAGCTAGACTAGATTCATGCCTTCCTTGAATCTCAGCTTACGTCTGAGTTCTATATCCATGCTCATAAAATGGCTACTGCTTAGGTATGTGCAAGAAAGCAATGGCACAGAAGATTTCTTTTTCAAGGTTTATCCAGGTGGAGCCTATCAACATTTTGCTTCATAACTTTCAACTTTGACAGAGAATTGGAGTTCCTGCAATATTTCAGTACCTCTGAAGTGTCTACTATATATGAAAGTGTTTTAATTTTTTTTTTTTTGCTCAGAAATAAACTGAAAACTCTCATTTTTAGTCAAAGAGGATATCCTGAAGTCTTCAGGTGATCTGAGTTGTATCACAAAACAGATTTTTTTTCCTGAAGTATTTGCTATGAATATGCTTCTGTTTTCATTTGCTGATAAATTTTTGATATGCATTAAAAAAAGGCAATATTGGCCAGCTGACCTATACGTGTGCGTGGCACAATGTTGGCCTTGTATCAGAAGTGAAATCAATTTGGGAACCAGTGCCTTGCCCAGACAGGGAAGAAAATAGGACTGTGGTTTTTGACCCTGTCTAGGCCGCCCTGGGACAGCATAGCCTCAGGAGAGCTGCAGATGCAATAGAGGCCCCCAGAAGTTGCCTCAAGTCCATGGGGACTGGGTCTTCTCTTTCTCCTGGACTCCTTTTCATAAGCTTGATAGAGCTCTGAATACTCATCTTGTGTCAAGTGGCCATGATTCTGCTTTGTCAAAGGAGGCATCCAAAGAAAAAGGTTTGTTTTTCCCATGTACAGAGATTGCAGAAGCATAGCAAGGGCTAAGACAAACCCAACTAATGCTGTTAACTTAATTACAGAGAATATCAGGCCTGCAGGTTCCTGACACCCAACAGTTTTCATCCAGAGAGTTTTGAAACTGGGCCAGATGCTTAGCAAGTGCAAATCCACATTGCATCACTGACTTTGACAGGGTGATGCCAATTTACACCAGTAAAGAGTCTTGGTCTTGTCCAGTACTATCAGTACTAACGTGGAAATACAGTGAGGAATAACAATTCAGAACAGCAAAGCGTAATGGAGGGTCTGCTTATCTGCTAGTCAGTGTGCATCTTGTAATTTATGCAGTGAGAAGCCCAGTAACAGTGCTGGGGAGCCAAGTACTTCCTGATAACCGCACCTCCTGGAATTGTGCAGTGCTGCGGCTAATAAATCTTAGTGATGGCACATGGCTAAGCTGGGAAAAAATTAAATCAGCCACTCGGGCAGCTGAACAGCCATCTCAGCTGTGCTGATTCACCCAGAATGATGCACTCCAAGGGGTTTTCACCGCCTAAACAGATGTTCCCCTAGCACAGGATGCTTTCCATTTTTATATTGTTCATGCTGGATTTGTGTGTTGCAGATCAGATCTTCAGCTGCTGTAACCAGACCTGTCTAGTCAAAGGCTGTCAGGAGAAGACTGATGCTCCCAGACCCCGTCTCCCACTTCCGTCTGCGGTGCAGGCCCCTCTCCCGCTGCAGGCTACGCCAGCTGCGTGGCGGCCCCAAGCTGGAGGGAAGCCACGGCGATGTGCTGCATGTGGCACTGTGTCTCCAGACAGGCTTTGCTGGAAGGCATGTTTCCCAGGCGGCGGGAACATTTCCCCAGCTGCTGGTCCTCATCGCTGGGGAGGGTGAGATTGCACGGCTGTGTCCAGGTGGCCTGGATGCCCTGCAAGTCAGTATAGCACCGAGGGGCGGGACAGGGAGAAATCCCACCTTTGCATTAAATCCGTACAGATATTGCTGTCTAAGCATGTGCTAGTTTTATGATTTTCGCTCTGCAACATCCAGGTTTATCATGCCCAGACAATCTTTCATCCTGCTTAGCCCTGCAAAGAAGATATAGCTATTTTTCCTTTTTTTTTTTTTTTTTTTTTTTTTTTGAGCAACTGGGGGAGCATGACTTGGTGGCATGCTGAAACAGAAGAGAATGATAAGGGAGGGCAACAAAAATACTGACCAGGTAACATTGCTATGGCATGTTGATTTTTTCCTAACCTTCAACTTTCATATTGTCACATCTCATGAAAATGATTTTGTATTTGAAAGTTTCACAAAACAGCCTGAAATTTGCCCTTCACAGGTGCTAAGTTGGGTCACTACTGAGAGGTGGAGGGAGCAGAGGAGGATCACATAGTTTAATTATTAAGACAAGTATGTGACTCTACAATGCCAAGTGCGCTGAAGTGCTAATCCCTGTGTGAGACTTCAGCAGTGCAGTGCAATAAATAGCAATAATAAAGACACAGTAGCAATTCCAGATTTCTGTCAGTTTAGGAGCAATGCTTTTAAGTCAGTGGTATAGCAGTCTCTTCTTGCTATGTGCTGCTTCTTGGATGTTGTGGAGCTCTAGTCCACTAGACTTAAGGGTCTGCTTTACAGCCTGAGGTCCACCTCGCCCCTATGCAGAGCTTGTGGACAAATACAACCTTGGTTAGTAGAAACACCCAAATGCCAAGCACAAATTCTGAACAAAATGTGGAAGTGCTGTTCTTAAACTTATCAAAATATACTGGAAGGTGTTTATATGTGTGAAACCAAATGGAAATCTGTATGTTTACTCTTGGAATTGAGCTGAAAGGCAAGCTGAAGACTTAGCCCTGTGTTTCAGTGTCATGTGAAGAAGGATATGCTATCTATAACATATACCAGAAAGGCAGAAATCTACAGAAAAGTGAAGCTATTAATAGTCAATATTCAATAGTGGCTATCATACAGTGTGATATGAGATACTGTGATTGTCCTTAATCTAGATATGGGGGCTAGAAGGGCTTAAGAAAGGAGTAAGGGGTACTCAGGGCTACGAGAGCACAGTGATCACTGGCAGATACTGACTCAGCTGGTTGCCACCATAGCACTAAATACAAGCTGTTAGAGTGTCCTGTCCAACTGCCAGTCCAGACTTGAGGACTGATGTGCTGGCATGGCATCTGTTGTGAGGTCAGGGCTTTGACTAATGAGTTCAAGGGGTTATGTTATCATAAGATGTGGATTAGACCATTGACACCTTTGCTTCTGCTTTGACTGTTAGACCACAGGGAGGGGAATCGTGGGGGAAACTTCTTGCACACAATATCGGTGGACCATCTCGTTTTCCCCCTACTTCATTAGACGCTTTTTGAGTGTTTTGGTTTCAATGAATTCCAAAACTCAAAGGAAGACTTGACCACAACTGCAAGATTTTCATCTGCTCTACATTGGAAGCCAAGAAAAGCCGTTAATCATTTGAGATTTGCTGAAGTGTTTGTGAACTGAGCACTACTGAACCAGAACAGATTTCCTAGGGAAACCCACACCCAGGTAAGTTTTCTCTTGTTGCTTGTTTTATGGAAGTTATTTTGCACCAACATCCATTTGAAGTAAGTTCTTGCTGCTCAACCTTTAAGTAAGTATCCATGTCCTACAGAAAATGAGACCTCCTCCTTCTGTCCAGTGATAACAGTCACAGAAGGGTAACACTTGATGGTACCTGCATGACTTATGAAATGAACAGTGAATAACAGTGTGTTTGAGTTCCCTTGAATCTCAGCTGACTCATTGATGTGACTGTTGGCCTTATAAAATGTTCAGGAGGAATCTTTAAAAAATACAGCTTTGTCCTGTGCTACTTCTTGTAGCCTCCTTTCGGTTTAAAGAAAAACATTAAACTTCTTATTAGTTGGAGGAGAAAGTCAAAATCAGTATAGTTCACTCAAGTGAATATTCTGGAGCCCCAAAGTCTCCATGTTATTACAAGAAGATAAGCGATGTCTTTCTGCAGTGTGCAGCAGGAACTCTTATTTAGATTACAATAATAGAGCTAAAGCTCCTTAAAGGTTATTTTTAGCAGTGGATATTTAACAAGGTTCTCCTTACATAATTGTATACCCAAACTGTCTGTGGTGGTTTGACCCTGGCTGGACACCGGGTGCCACCAAGCCGCTCCATCACTCCCCTCCTTAGCAGGGCAGGGGGAGAAAATGAGGTGGAAAGAAACCTCGTGGGTCAGGGCAAAAGCAGTTTAATAAAACAAAGACCACGTGCGGAAACAAAAGGGAAAGGACAACACAGACCCCCCTCCCCACCTCTCACCAGCTTTTATCCCTGAGCAGACCTCACACGGTACGGAATAGCCCCGCTCAGCCCGGGCCGGCTGTCCTGGCCGCCCCCTCCCAAGATGCCGCCCAGCCCCAGCCCACAGCGGGGTCGGGGGGGAAATGTTGGGGTGAGAGAGAGAGGGACAGCCCCGGGGCTGGGCAGGCACCGCCCGGCCACAGCCAGACACCGGTGCCGCCTCCAGCCACCAACACAAAGCACAGCAGGCTGGCGTGGGGAAAAGCAGCTCCCCATCAGCCAGACCCAGTACACTGTCCCATACTGACAGATGCTGACACTTAGGAAATTATGTAGTAAAGCCAGTGACCATCTTCCATTAGAAAGAGAAAACGTGAGACAATTATAGCCACACATTCAGAGATTTTTAAACCCAGGATAGGTTGCAGTCATCCTCTAGTCTGACCTCCTGTATGACACATCTACAGACTTCACTGCAGCACCCCATGATTTTTTCTGCCCGTAATAATGGACAGCTTTTTAGCCTTTCATTAAAGACCGCGTGGGATAGAGAATTCATTTCATAATATTCAACTGCTATGCCCTTCACAGTTTAAAGAAAACGCATGCTCCAAACTTGAAGTTTGACCGGCTTTGGTTTCTACCTGGTGGATTTCTTTATGCCTTTTACGCTAGATATATCTCCTACAGTTAAAAATCTCTTTCTCATAGTTGTAATAGTTACTCTACCATCCGGATATCTGTGAGCTGTGATCATATTACCTCTTAAAACTTCTCTGGGGTAAATCAGATTAAACTTCTTTAGTCTCAGTCTGATTTCCAGACCACAGGTCATTCTTGTAGCTCTTTTCTGAACCCTTTCCAGATTTTGAATACACTTTGTAAAGTTTGGATGCCAGAACTGCATGTGGTATTTCAGCAATATTCTCACTAGAGCTATACGCTGACTCTTTCAAACTCCCCTGCTTATTTATCTAAGGATCAGAATTGCTCTGGAGGGTCATGTTCAGCTGATTATCTAATGTGACCATGAAGTTTTTTCAGAGTTAATTATATCTGAATTGCTGGTTCATAGCTTAAAGGGCGACATAAAGCCTTTCTTGCAAGACATGTAACTCGCATTTGGTTCTGTAAATGCAAGTAATACAAATGTCAAGGAATTAATTCTTATAACAAACGTGTTCCCCAGATCACTCTTATCATCCTATACCCCTTGTCTCAGACTTCTGCCACAGTGGGTTTGTTTTTGTCTACACTGTTGGTGTAGAGTCATCGACAGGAGTAACTGGCACCAAGAAGAGAGCCCCCCTAAGCTCCAGATGGAATGCCTCCCTGAATGATAGTGATTCTGCTAAGATTACCTTTAGAAATACATTCATTAGACAGCTCTTAAGCCATTTAACACTAATGGATTGTTATGTGGGAGAGACTTAAACACCTTAAAAGATCTAAATATTTTTCCTTTTTGCAGCTACTTCTGTCAGCCAAGCTGGCAATCCTCACCAGGACTGTAATCAAGTCCTGCAGGTTTACAAATGTTGTTATTAATGACTGCTGTTTAACATCATCTCTAATTGCCAGTGGAATAGTAAGTATCAAGTTAGGCTCTGAATATATCATTCTGCTTCCTTCTGAATCTGAAACAGAAACATTTGTCAAGTACTTCTCTGTTTCCCACATTATGATTGATAATTTTACTATTCTTTGCTAGTATTGGATCCATCCCATACAATCCAAGACCAACTTTTCCACCTGGAAATGATGCTTCTCTGGAACTTGTTGAGAGAATGTATCTGTTTCAACTATAATATCGGCAAAAAACCTTCCAAGGTCAGTAGGGGAATTGCAGGAAAGGAGAAAATGAGTCCTACTCTGGAGATGCCTGATGTCAACTTCTCAGCTTCCTCAAGTCCTAGTGGGAGACCGTCTGCGTGGGGGCCTGCATGATGGAGCTGAGTGGAATTGGCATGCTTGTACATCGGCTCACATGATGATTCTAGCATACCAGCTGGATGTGTGCCCTCCGAGGGGTTTCCTTTCGGAGCAAAGCCCCCAGAAGAGGCAGCTCCCCCAGAACTGGCTGATTGCTTCAGCCTTCCTCCCACTCCTGCTTCACATGTGAGAGCTGATTGATCTGCCAGTGGCTAGGAGGCTTCCCTGGAAAGTGCCTCCCCAGGTTCAAGTCCTTGCTCTGATTTGGAGTGGTTCCCTGACCGCCAAGCTCTACTGGCCGTTTCGCTTTCTTCCAATAAATACTTAATTGAAATCAGCTTCAAATCAGATGGAGCAAGAACTTGAATCTGCAGCTCCCTTTTATCTCCAGGGAACTTCTTAACCACTGGACTGCATACTCTCATTCTCTCTAGCTCAGTTCATATGTAATTATTTACACGGAGTGGAGAGGCTCCAAGGAGGTGGGAGCAGAGGGTGAGAGAGAGTTAACTGAAGGAGTGTGGAGGAGGAGAAAACCTGGCTGTCCCTGGCCTTCTGGTGGGGGAGTCCAAGCTGCTGTCCCTCTCCTGTCTGACAGCGCTTGGGTGCTGGGAGCCAGGCTTTCCCCTCCGGAGGGGAATCACCGAGGCACTAGCCTGTTTACTGCTTGTTCTCCCCTTCTCTTTCCTCTCTAGGCCTTACACGTGAAGGTTTTGGAAATACCGTGGTTTTATTCTGATACATAATGAAAACAGATTTGAAAAACTTCAAAAAAACTCTTTTTTTTTTCTTCTGAGTTGTGAAACAAAATTCTTGTTTCATGGCCAGCCCTGTATGTCGCATCTGAGAGGCAGAACTTGCAGCAGAAAGATTGATGAAGTTGAACCTGACAAAACCTGATTGTGCATTCCTTTCCTGTTCGTCAGCAGGCTCCTCTCCTTAATAGGTGAAGACTTTTTGGATTAGTTGCTCATTCTTAAATTGAGGTATATTCTTTCATTCGTCCCCTTCAGGCGGGCTGTGGAAGCACAGCTCCTATTAGCTCAGCCCAGTCCACTTCCCCCGCCTCCATCTTCCCTGCCTTGTGCCAGTTCAGTTGCTGAAGGACAGATCAGAATATGTCAGGGCGGGTTGTTTTGTGTAACACAAAGCAAATCTGGTCCTTCTGTATCTCCATTTGTGCACCACCCATCTGTTTCAGACGTGGGGAAACCTACACTTTCTATTTCAAGGTGCTAGTTTTAGGAATGTCTCTGTAGATTCATTTTGGGGGACAATGCTGCAGGAGGAGACACAAAATGCGGAAGGGAAACAGCTTGAGGATACTGTAACCTTTCCACTGATGGCTGGAGTTCAGAGCACATGTGCCAGGCCAGACCTGTGGTGCTTATTCACCGCTTTGATCCACTGATTTATACCAGGTCAGCCCAAAGGTGGGGCACTGGCCTCGCAGCACTGGCTGTGCTGGTGAGTGAGCACCAACATTACAGCATTTTTTACATCAGGGTTGCAGCTCTCAATGCAGTAAAGTTGGATTAGCACAGTGGAAAAAGAGAGCCTACTGCCAGAAACTTCAAACGGCATCTTTTGTGGGTCTCACAAAGCAACCCAAACCATCCCATGCAGTGGTTTCACTGACTTTTGGGACTTTTCACTGTAGGTCACACCTTCAGGTTTCACACTGCAACCATTAAGGCTGCAAGGCTATTCCTTTCACTCTTTATTTTGAAGAATAACACCAAAGGTGTTCAAAGGTATTCAAAGTGCTGAGAGCACTGCTCTACCTTACCTGTAGCAAAGAATGAAAGTGCTGTGCTGGAAAATTTGTCATCATACAGAGGTGCTCACCAGCAAATATCTCCAACAGGGGATGCATCAGTTCTTTCATTTTGATTTTGCCTTTTTTTCCCCCCCTTTATTCCTTCCCCAGGGTCTCCATACTATTCCCAAATGCATTCTTCTTGCTTATCCCTGTTCTACTAAATTAACTTGTACCAGTCTATTTATATTGAATTGTCAGTACCATGCATACCTTTTGAACACTTCTTTTTAAATCTGTGTCAGGAAGATATTTTTCTCACAGAAACATTTTTTCTTTTTTGGCTGATAAGGGATATAGTCATAAAATTGATGAGTCAAACTTGGCAAGTTGACTTAAATGGACTTTTTTGAGTCTTCAGTGAAGAAGTTGTATTCATAAGGAAAAGCTGTAAGATCAGATTTCTTAACTGCACGGCCATTTTCACTCATTGGAACAACTAGGTGGAGTTTTCAGTTTGCACTAGATAAAGATTTCCAGTCACCAAAGTGAGCTCACTGTAACACAGGGACACGGAGTAGGGAGGTTGCCACGGATGACCTAGGCAGTTAATCTTGAGGGACTGTGCTCCCTTTGCAGTTTTTGCAGGGGAAAGGGCAAATCTGGCATTGCTTTCGAACAAATGCTGGTTTAATGCTCTGGGCATAGTAGGTGGTGTGCATGATCCGTTGTGACAGAGGTGATGTTACTGTGAAATCCGCCTTGTCTGGTTCTATCTCGTGTCCCAAAACATTCAGGACTAGTAGCAGGCGTTGCTTGGAGACATAGTTATTTTAGCAGCAACCTGGAAGAGTTGCTTTGTTCTAAATGTCTCCATGCACTTTCAGTACAGCGAGTGAATTATGCTACATCCATCACAGAATGACTGGAAATCAACCCAAACTGAACAACTCGAACATGGAGCCTGAAGGCTTGGTTCCAGGGATTTAACTTGTTCTATTACAAAAGTAAATGAGAAATTCACTTTTGTGCTGAAGGCGTCCCATAGCCTGGTTAGTAGAAACCTTCAGTGCATAAATCAAGGCTTAGCTCAAGCCTCAGGTTAGCTTTGCTATTGAGCTTTAATGCTTATAAATGCTTTTTGCAGTTTAAATGATGTCAGCCTCGATGTTTATGAAACCGTGGAAGTGCTGAGTCGAAAACATTCACGTTAATAAGGAAGCGCTGGGAACCACTGGGATGGTGCCAGTGTCAACCAGTGTTATTA
Organism: Fregata magnificens; assembly: GCA_013389945.1. Classification (NCBI taxonomy): domain Eukaryota; kingdom Metazoa; phylum Chordata; class Aves; order Suliformes; family Fregatidae; genus Fregata; species Fregata magnificens. Next base: position 45,974 of record WAAD01028237.1, read on the forward strand.
AGCTAAGTTGTTCTTTGGCACAGCTGAGCTAGGGAAGATCATACCCAATTTATCTCTTGTGGTTAGTCATTTGATTCATGGCTTCTGATTCATGGCTTTGTCTTGGACTGAAGAGACCAACTTTCTTATCAACCAGCTAGGAAAAATTGATTTCTTAGAAAGGTTTGACCATATTTTCACACTAATCCAAGAACGGCCACTCATTTATCAGGAACATATCTTAGTAGCAGCCAGTGCCTTACTGATACATTATTGTACTGCATCTCACTGGACACAACGCCTCTGACTGGTGTGAGTTAAAATAGCGAGATTTATTTCTCTGAGGCCCTGCACAGATTAGTGCAGCATTACAGCTGCTGTCTTGTACCAATGGGTACCTCATTGAGATCGAGTGCTCACAACTCTGCCTTTTTCCGTATGGTGCTGCTGGGAGGATTTGGCATGCTGGGCAAATACAAGGGTTCCTTTGCTTTGGTGTTGTCCTCAGGTGCTGCACTATGCTGCACTAAGTCTCCCATGTGTCTTTGGAGTTTCCCCATCAGAAAAACCTAAGAATATGACAGAAAGAAGTGTTTTCATCAGTGTAGCTTCATGTAAAATAAAAACATTAAACAAATGAAATCACTGTTGTTCATCCAATTGTTGGTGGTGATTAAAAAATATTTTTTTTCCTTGGAATGGGAGAAGTCTACCTATTAGGGTTGCTAAAAAGCAGCTGCAGTTTCTGGGTGACAGGCAGCTCACTGCCCTTTGTCTCTGCTCCCTTTTGGATGCACCTCCATTGTTCCCCACATGTGTTTTTCAGTGGTTGCAAAGCTTTGTGGTAAGATGCAGTAGGAATATATTATTATTGCTATTTCATAATGCAGCTATGGTCACACATGACTCTGGGGCAGATGGAAGCTCTCTGAGGTTTTTCTATTCTGTGTTTTGAAGGTGGTGCACTCCCTAACAAAACATACTCTGCACGTCTCAGCCAGAAACACCCAAATGAGAAATGAGGAATATCAGTTTTATCTACCAAAGCTGACTGAACAACCATATAAAGCAAGTCTCATTGGTCACCACTTGGACATGTCTAGAAAGCCACTTTCACAAAGAGGCCCACAAAGGCTCATTAAAACCTCAAGGTTTTGTGGTTTTATTCCCCCACTGCTACATACCATTTGGCTGATGAAGCTTGAAAACACTGTGGTTTTGGGCCTTCTTTATGCTTAATCCATCCTCAGGTCCCTCCACCCTGCCTTCGAGAAAGCCCAGGTTAAAGAGCCCTACTCACAGTTGTGCTATTCCAGTTTTATGCTGATGCAATTCCTCTGAAAGTAATAGCAGGACAAAATCAGGGAGAGCCACCACTCAGTCCCAGAACAACGATGGCCTTCAGCAAGATGGAAATGTAAGCAGGAGGCTCGTCAGTATAGGTGGAGTTTGCATCTTTGCTAATCTTTTCCTCCTAGGAAGCCCCTAGGCAAATAAACTGTGTGGCAGACAAGAGAGGAAAGGGTATAAACTTTCATTGTTATGACTTTTAAGCAGAGATTTATTTGGAAAGGGAGGGAGCCCAGTGTTCTGGGGAGAACAAAAAAGAGGTTTTGGTGAAGTGGTATTTGCCACAATTACGGGGGGAGACTTTTGGGGTTGGATTCAGCTGTTGTGTAGATGGGTGCAAGTACAGGCTAACTCTACTGATTACAGTGGAGTCATGCCAGATGTGCATCAGCCTATGTGAGCGTGCAATTTCATGTACAGTCTTCTTATTCCTGTTCATGGCAAGCTGCTTCTTTCAGCTTTCTCTCTCTAACATTCATGATGAACAATTGTCTGCTCCTTGTAATTGGAAGGGCGTTACAAGCCATGAATGCCTTTGTTGCGGTAAACCACTTCCTCTTCATGTCTCTTATGTCCTTGCTTTGTAAGAACAGAACAAGCTCTGTTTGGCATCTGAAAATAGGATAACATCAAGTTTCTGCATCTGTCCAACTGAGCATCTGTAGGGTCTATTGTGCCAGATGCATTTAACCTGGCCTGGCACCAGAAACATTACCTCTGTTTCCAGAATGCCCTGGAATGTAACTGGATGTCAAATCCCCATACATTACGCAGACTCAGGCAGACTACTGCAGTTTGCCACAAGCTTGCATTGTCCACTCACTTTAAAAATAAGAGCTAGTATTTTGCTTTAGGAAACTTATCACACCACTTATAATACAAATGGCAGATACCTTTGTCCTAGGACTTTTTAAAACATCATTTTACACTGCCTTTTCCTTTAAGCAATTGCAAATTGCCTTATATGTGATTTAGCTATGCAAATCTTACTGAGGTAGTGCCTGTTTCTACAGCCAAACCCATTCAAATATCCTTCTGCTCCTAGAGGGAGTGACATTACACAGCCCCTTAAAAAGTCATGCAGGCATGGTACCTGAATGTAAGGCATTCACCTCTGCAGTGGATTGGTGGTAAGAGGCAGCTCAGTGCCTTGTGGGAAAGGCAGTTTCAGGCTGTACGTTGGCTACCCAGATTGCATGGGGCAAAGCCTCTCTTCGTTTGAGTTGTGAGTACTTGTACATCCTTGCCAGTGAAGTTGCTGGCTCTAGAGCAAAAATGGGATCCTTGCTTTCCTTACCTGTCTTCTGAAGACTCTTTAGAAGCAGTTATGGGCTGCTCGTGTGGTCCATGGATCACAGCAAAAAAGCTGTGGTGTTAAGCTAATACTTCGGCTCCCAAAAAACCAAGTGACAGAGATTCATCTTCCTGCTGAAGGCTGGTCAAGACTTGCAGACCATTCAAGTGAGATTAAATGACACTAAGGCTTTATTTTGGTTCTTGGCAGGACTTATCCCATTTCCCTGATTCATGGAGGAGTTGTATGAATAAGGAAATAAGGCTGACATAAGTGGAAGATCTGTCCCTGGGTCCCTGTCAGGGTTAATTGTGCTGCCCACACTTGAGTTTCTCCCTTCTGGCTCATCTATCTTGAATGCCACCTTAGGCCAGGCAGTGAGGTGTCCTCTCTCCTTCATTACCTGGCCCCTGACACCTCTGGGGCTCACCATCTCTGTCTAAATCCTGGAAGAGCTGAATCACGCTATTGATTCTTGCCCCGTAGAGTGTGGGAGAATGTATCTATTAGTGCTGGGCACACAGGGAGAGCTGTGGGAAGACATGAAAGGACTGCTAGCCTTGGAATGGCACTTGCCTGCATGCACCCTCTAACAAGGTTATATTGTAAGGTGATGAGCGGTCCTCAAATGAGCGGGACCCTGGACCAGTCAGCCGCAGCTAAAACACAACTGATTATAAGTTACAGGATTTAATGTAGAAATAGCACTTAATTTAATGGCACGTGCTAATTGTTAGTCATGTTGATTTTGCAATGAAGGCAAGATTTCAGTGATGCTCTAAAAGAGAAGGGTAAATAAAAGCTGAGCGTAAAGCCTAATGTAGCAAGCTCAGTTCTGCAGAATGGATGCTTGCTTTTTCGTTGCACCACTTGAAGTCTGTAAAATAAACAGAACAACCAATTTGAAGCAGATGCATGGAACAACAATCAGGTTTCATCTCTGGTTTTAATCTTTTTAAACCACAGCATTTGGTACTCAGAGCTCAAAGGAACTGCAGGCTGAATCAGGAGTTTGCTGTAACTTAGCAGCTTAGAGGAAGCAGACCTGTGGCTGTGTAACAGGGAGAGATGAAACAGGCCTGTTCAGACAACAAATTATAATAAAATATGCAAGTGTTGGAATCTGGAGACAAATGAACATCCAGAGCTCCTGCCTGTGAACTGTTATCAGCTACAACTTAGGAACAATAGAGCTAAGCAGTAAATGGCCAGCTCAAGCACTGCTCCTTAAGTGATGAAACAGTAAACTCATGAGTTTTATTGGTAGTTGTTATCCTGTGTGCCACAAAAAAATGAAATGTGGAATGAATCAATGTTATGTGAAAACAGGGCTTATGAATGAGGAGTAGTATGATCCCATTTTTACTTCCCCTGGTGACTTCTGAGAGGGACTTCTTCTTAACGAGGCAGCAAATACAAAAAAAGCCCTCAGGAAAGCCACATGGGTCTGATTTCCCATTTCCCTGCTCACTGTGTCATCGTCTACCTCAGAGGCTTTGCATCACTGTGTGTGACTACCCACAGCTTCTGATCTCGTGAGTCTGAAGTCATTCTTCAAACAGCAGTTGGCTTTTAAGGACTTGGTGGAGGGGGAGATGATGCTGGGCAGGACAGCTAAGCTAAGACAAAGAAATGTCTTTCAGACGGAGGAGCTGATGCTGGAAATTCCCTGGGAACCAGTCTTGTGACACGGTTATACCATTGCAGACATATTTTCAAAGCAGTGGGTGCGGTGGGTGCCTCTTGCCAATCTGGCTCAGACAAGCCGTGCAAAGCAGGGGTCCTTACCTGCGTGTGTTTGCACAGGGTTACCTGGACACTTGCTGAGAGCAGAGATACTCCAAAACGGTGCTGGAGGAAAGTTTCACAAACTTACTGAAACCTCAGTGGAGTCATCTTTTTTTTTTCCTTTTCATGTAGTTTGGAGGAATAATTTAGACATTTTAACACTGGGGCCTGTGAGCCCCAAAATCTTTCTTTAAGACCTAATCACCCTTGGTGCCAAGGTGCATCCCAGAAGGGCTGTGGCACCCCACTGCTTGGTGTGCAGGCGACCACCCCTCTGTGCCAGCAAGAGCGCCGTGGGTGGAGAGGAGACTGGAGATCAGGCTGTGCCTGTAGCTGCCGCCCTCCGCTGCGGTGTCTGTATTCATTTGGAAAGGCAGGTTATTTTACCTCTCCCTCCCTTGCTTCGTGTCGCTGATGCAAAACCTCCCAGAGACAGCGGGAGATACGAAAGAGAGAGGCAGTGTTGTGGCTGCGGCAGCCGGGGAGGGATGCAGCTCAGCAGAACACGCTGAATGCAATGGTAGGGAGTGGAGTGGTGTGCATTAGGGTAGAGTCTAATCCATTACCTAGCAAAAATGTTTTCTCTCATTTTGCTGTCTTCCTTACGTTTCTGCTTCTTTCTTTGCCTTTTTTTCCCTTTGTGAGTGATTTATCTTTAAGTGATTTATCTTTAAGTGCTCCTGTAAGTAGACATTAAGTAGCAGTAAAAAGCTAAAGGCATCTATGACGTGGTGCCTGATGAACCACCACTAGCCTGTAGTAAAGACATCTGCCTTGTCATGTTCATTGAAGGCTCGTATCCTGATCCAAACTGTGGTCTACTGATCTTTTTTTCCCCCTGGATTTACAGCTCTGGACTGTGAGATCACAGGACAGCCTGATGTTTGTTATCATTTCCAAATGTGGAGAGTGACTCCCTTCTCCTTTTGCAACTCACATACGTGTAATTCATTTGTGTTCACAGCCTCCCATTCTGATCTCCAGCCCTTTTTAAAAGAACTGTCCTTCTCCCCCTTCTCTACTGCTTACGTGTAGTTTCAGTATGGTTTGGTCTATTTCTGTATAAAAACACTCACAAAACAGCACCAGAAATTATGAAACCACTTAGGCCTTCAGACAAAAAATCTGAAACTGTTTATATTCACAAATGGTACCTATTTAAACAGTTTTTGCAACTATTGCTTCCTCTGGTAGCAAGTTTAATAAAAAAATTGAATTGAATTCCAAAAGGATAAATATGACAGCAGATATTTACAGAAGAATTGGATTGTTTTATGAAAAAAGCATTTTCTCCACAGCCTTCCAAGTGGGATCTAAACAAAAGATTAAAATGCAATCTATCAGTCCAGCACAGAAAAAATATAATCCCAAGCATTCTTGTAATAACAAAACATCACCGACAAACACAGCAGAGACTGCAGTGCCATTTTTCTACCCCATATTTCTGCTTTACCTCATTAAGCTCTATCTGCAGCGCAAAGAGATTTGGTCTTATATGAAATAGGTGAATAAATTCTGTATAATTTTTTTAAATGCATGAACTAAGAAAATACATGCACTTTGCTTGTAGAAGAGGAACTTAGCCCCTAAGAAGCATCGAAGAAAGTTGGAAGTGTGGGATGATGGGCAGGTTTTCCAACCCAGAGCTTGCATGCTGCAACCCTGTCCCTGTACTGTCCCTTTGAAAGAGGAGAAAATACTCCAGGGCACAGCAGGAGACAAACAGCCGTGTGGATGTTTGCATATTTTGATGGACATGATGACAGCCTTGGCAAGTGATAGGAGCTTTACCCTGAGTCCTGCTGAGAAATACCAGTAACGCAGGATTACAGTATTCAGATACTACATGAACTCATTTATCCTCTTCTTTAGAAACAATTAATGCAACTAGGGACAAGTCTGTCTTGCTGGTTAGGTAAGATAGGAAGGAGAATAAAAGCCACCACAACTTCCAAACCAATGGGCCTCAAAAGCAGTTTGCACCTTTCCATAGCTGCAGCAGGCTGCTGGGTTTCTCCCAGCTTCCTAAAAGAGATCTGGCCGGCGTGGTGGGTGCCTCCCTACACCCTCGGCAAAAGAAGTGGAGACCACAACCCAAAGGAAATCATCCTGAAAGGGGGAGAGCAAAGCTTTGATCCTTGCCTAGTGAAGAAAAGTGAGGGAATTGGCACAAGTTGTGCTGATTGTGTAGCCTAGGCTTGCGGGTTTGAAGAGAAGTGCGGTACCCCTCCTCGGTGCACCTGAGTCCTCAGTTTAAATGTTTAGGGACCCGGGACTTTGGGCAGCGTGTAGTGCATGCTCACCACCTACTTAAAATACAGCCACAGAGAGTCATGACTCCAGCAATACCTCCACTTTGGACTGAGATTGATGGGACCAGCCTGGGATTGATGCAGCTTCAGAATAAAGACTCTGTGCTCCTAGGACGGGCTCTCCTCTGCGCCCTGGGATGGACGGTTTTGCTGCAGTCTCATTTGCAGTTGACGCTTTCCAATATACCTAGCCTAAGTTTATGATGTAGGGAAAGACTTATTAAAGGAAAGATATGCAAATAAAGGAAAGCTGAATCAAGTTGTGGGGTTTTTTCCCTAAAGTGATAATTTATCAGCATTTAACATAACAATGCATTTTTATTTACTTCCCTTAGATATGTATTTCTATGCCTTTTGAATATTTGGACTGGTTCTGAAATTCCTCTGATGGATACACTACAACTTCTACAGAGACTAGCAACTGGCATAAACATTCTTTAAAAAGATAAACCTCACTTTCCAAGCCTTTCAGCAACTCAATTAATTTTAATTCTAATTGATCTCTATTCCAGTCCTTAGTTTTCAAAACTGGTCTAACTATAATTTATGGATGGATCCCCCCACCTCCAATATTTGAGTGTTAAACTCAGTTTGCTGCTTGTTTTCCTTCTCTAGGAACTGAAGTACCAGACTGGTACGAAAGATGAGAAAATACAGAAGACGCATTTTATTTAGGCAGCTTTTCTATCAGGAGGGAAATAAATGGGAAAAAAAACCAGTAAAAAAATTTGACAATTTATCGTCATGCAACTGTGAGCCTGATGATAAATGAAAGTTGTTCGACAGAAATTAAAATACCCTTTTACCCCTGGTGATTTTGACCACTTGCAAAGTCTTTAGGCACCCATAAAGTGTGGGCTTGTCATTAACCCGATATGCCTTTGACAGAGAGAGGAGCGTCTTCACTGTAAAGGCATTTGACCATCTTATACTCAGGGCTGATCCTTGTTGTACTACATGACATCACTCCAAATGTTTTAGTGGTTACCAACTGTTTTGCCAGACAGTAAAAGAAGCTGATCAAAGCTCAGCTCAGGAGATATGTTGATGATATATTTTTTTGAAGTGCTTCCCCCTAACCAAGCCCCACATTCTCCTCCAGAATCAACACAGGCGTATGCTCCACAGGTCTGCAAAGGGAAACAGCTTCAGATTTTTTTTTTTTTTTTCCCAGCGAACCAGCTTGCTCTGAATATATCTTTGTCCTAAGCACCAGAAGAACAAAGTGCTAAATATTGCATCATGATACACAGTTTCTGCTGGAGGAGGCTGCACAGAGGGAACAGAGGGCCTTGGCATTCTGCGCATTCCTTGTTTGCAGTCAGGTCAGCTTAAAAAGATAAAGTGCAATCTGCTGCTTGCTATCTGTCATGAGAAATGAAGCCTGATAATTTTGGAGTAATGTTTAGCTTGTCATTCTTGGGCCGTTACACTGAGTTAGTAGTGCTAGAAGAAGGGATTTATTTCCTTCTCTCTCTCTTATTGTAATAAGTCTCAGATTAATAATGCTGCAAGCTTCAAAGTCTGTTTTGTTCATAGCTGCTGGCTGGGGAACGGGCAAAAACAAAGATCAGATTTGCAATGAACTGGGCATTAAATCCCTTCAAAAAGTGTCTTTTGGCACCATGGTGAAGAGCTGTTAACAACATTCCTGGATGACTGCAGAAAAATAACAAGTTTTTATAAATGGCTATAACATTTTGGGTTAGCTACCTGACATATAGGGGTTTTCAGTTTATTTAGGGCCCAGTTCTTTCTGCTAAGGCCTTTTTCCATTGCTGCTTTATAGGAGTGTAGAAAGGGAATCAGGCCCCAGTTCAAATGGGAATCAGGCCTTTGGGATGCAGCCACCAGAACAATCTCGGCACACAGGGCAGTGTGGATCAGCCATGCCTAGAAATGAATGGGAACCAGCAGCTGCAACATTTGATTGCATTTGCAACTGCAGTGCATTAAAAAAGTCCCCAGAAAGTGAAAAACTCTAGAGAAAAAACAATAGCTAATGTTGGGGACTCCAGCAACAAGCCTGACTTGGCTCAGAGCAACAAATATCCCCTAGGTGTGAATATCCAAAGTGTATGAGCTGACTGCTGTGTTAAGCTCACCACTTGCTTATGGCTGATCTTCTTGGAAGAGGACCGCTAGCTGCTTTTCCCAGACAAGTCAAGCAGAATTTTAAAAATCATCCTAGAGGTTTCATTTTCAAACTTGCATGGGTTCTTTTAACTTTTGAGACATCATTCCTTGTGACTAAATATAGGGAAGTGTGTTGCAATGTCAAAAACCTTCTGCTGAAAATTTTTCTGTGACTCATACAGGGTGCTGTTTAGGTTACCACATTCATTGCAAGTGCCTGCTACCTACAGAAATGGGAGCGAGAATTGCTTGAACCAATTCAAAGTTTTAAACTTTTGCAGAACGTCAGCTAGCCCATTGCTGGCACGTTAGGTGTTGACTGTGGGAGGCATCACTCCCTACTAATAGGGCAGTGAACACTTGTGGTAGGTATGCTGGTAGTAGTTGTCTGACTAGACAGATATTGAGAGCAAGCAAGAAAAATGTGGAAGGAATGGGCTGTCTCAGAAATTAGAGCTTTCCATTTACATTTTGAAGTACCCAAAGAGTTCAAAACCCCCAGGGAGAAGCAAGGAAGAAGAGGGAGCAATATCATGCTCCCTTTTTTTTTTCTTCAAATTCCTGAAGGGTGCTATCCAGGTAGAGTCACCACCAGCAACCTTTTCATTAGAGGAAGAACTAGTTTTTGCATGCAATCTGCTTGCATGCAGCGAAACAATTTATTCCATGTGCTCATGCACATGTGGTCCAAGGAGCTGAATTTTTTTAGAAGAGGACACATAGTAGACCAGGGTAGTCACAGGAATTAGGACACAGTTCAGAGGGGAAGTGTTGGCATTGCCCATAGCTGAGTGACAACACAGCAAGCGGGAAGAGCACAGGAAGGTTACAGAGTGGTCAGTTTTCTAAAGAGGGACATGCCAGAAGCACAGACCCAGGCAGGACATACTGACCGCACCCTTAAAAGGTCTCTGCTGCAAGAATTCTTAGTGGGGGGTAAGAAATTTCTTGCCTCGTCTTACTGGAAGAGGTGGGAAGCAAGGATGTTTGTGGGAGTGAAATGCACTGCCTTGATCTGACCATTCCCTAACGTCACTCATGGGTCCTGTCTAATCCTTCTCTCTGGCAATGTTGTTGTCCATCTGTGTTTATCTCTACTCTGGGTGTCCCATTGGCTTTTAAATTTGTGGATGTGCTCCAGATTCGGTGACGAATTTGTACTTTATGATATTTATATCTCCACCCTTCCCTGAATGCTGCACAAGATTTCATGCTGGAATTTCTAACTCCAGGTTTTTAAAGAGGTCTCATTGATTTAGGTGGAAAAAAGAGCGTTTTCTTCCTAAAAAAATGTGGACAAGAATAAAGCTAAAGAGGAGGCAGTTAACTTTCAACTGTGTCCTAGGGAGGTTGAACCTCAGCAGATTGTGAGATCTGTGAAGTATGGTGGGGTGAAAAATGTCCCGTAGAAAATAAGTTGTTGCAATTGGCAAAAGAAGTGGGGAACAGACCCCGAAGGCACATGATCCTGAATGGGGGAAAGCAAAGCTCTGGCCCATGCCTAGCAAACAAGAATGCTGCAGTTGGTCTACTGATTGTATAGTAGGTAGCAGAAAAGAGAGAAAACAAATGGAGACTGTGTTTTCCAGATGAGGTATGTCACATGTGCAAGGACAGTCTCTCCTCTGACCCCAGCTGCCCTGGCAGGGGACAAGCAGTCCCAAGCAATCTGTGCTACTGCCAGCTGTGACTGCCTCGTGGCCCTTGGCAGCTTCCCCAGAGATACAGGTTTAGTGGGGCTGCCCAAAAGGACTATATCTGCCTTCTCTTTGCAGCTCCCACTGCACCCTCTGTGCTCCCGGTCCTGCACCCGTGCAGTAGCAGCTGCACGTCCTTTCCCCCACCATCCACCCCGGGGCTGCCTTCCCCACTCTCCTCCCTGGGTGATCAGGGGAATGAGCTTTCCTTCCTGCAGGACCAGAGGGATCGCGGTGGGATATTGAACAGAAGAATTTGCCCCAACATTCTTACTGAGCGTACGATCGGTAGGGACTTCTTAAATACTGTACCAAGAAGTCCAAATATACTAGGAACAGGATGAGGAAAGGTTAACTACGTCTGTATTAGGAGGTAGTGTGGCCCAGAAGCAGCAGATCTGCAGGGCGAGACCCTTGGTGCCAAGGACCTGTCAGGTCTCACTCCAGATGAGCTAGTTTGGCCTTGTAATGGCTGATGGTTGAAGTGCAGTAAGTCAGTCCTCTAGAAGAGCATGCGTAGTTCAAAAGTGAATTAAATATAATTAATGATGATCTTTATATGCCTGCAAAAATGCAATTACTGTGTTAGGTATTTAGTATAATGTTTTTACTAGACCAGAAATATATACCTACCGAAGCTGTCTGTAATATATCCTCATAGCTCTCCAAAACTTTATTTTTGGGTTTGCTTTTATATTAATAATTTCTTGCTCTGAAGATAGATTTAAGAGATCAAACTATGACTAACAGTTACAAACTTCCAGCTGAATATTTTTATTGTTAGCCTGTCACAGACCTCTATTTTTAGTCACCTGGAACAGTGGCAGGGTTATTAGCATCAGTAATTTCTGGTGTTTGTGACGCTTTTTCAGAATCTTACTCAAGAGGAGGTATTCCCAAATATTTTACTTAATCTATTCAAAACAATTAGTGAGGTTGATCTTTTATTTTTAACTTTTATTACATGTTAGATTAGCAAGGCCAAGAAGACCACCAGCAACTTTGATTTTTTTGTTATAGTAGAATATTACAGAAATCAGACTGCTAAACAGAAACAGTTAGGTTTGGGTTTGGTTTTTTTGTTTAACAGAATTGAGCAAGTAGCACAACAGTTGGCATCCCTAAAGGGACTGAGCACACTCATCTATTAATGAAATTAATAAAGTTTAGAGTTAGCGATCAGTACTTTTGAGGATCAGACCTTGTATCTCTCTGTTTTAGTTTCCTTGAAGTTAATTGCACTTGCATTAAACCTCGGGGTTTAATGCACTTGACTACATCCTAGGAGCGTTATAGGAATTAATCTGGGACTCAAAACACCTGAATGCTTTTCTGGGAACAGTGGGTGACCAGGAACAAAACGAGCAGCTGCACATGGCATCAGCTTTCCTACGCAAGAGAGCCCGGTGATTACTCACTTTTGTGCAGTACATGGTGCTTTACAGATGGTAAGCACTCTGCAAGAAATAAATTTTTGTTGTCCCTATAAAGGCAGAAAGACAAAAATGGCTACGTGTGTGAGAATTAAAGACATTGAATCAGTACACCCAGAATTACTGAGAATTTAGGTCTCCATCTTTAAACATACGATTTAGTTGAATCTAATTCTTAGATCCTGCTGGGTCAGACTGTCTTTCCTCTAGAAAGTTTCACGTGAATTTAAACTTTGGTATAATTATACCATTTTTTGAACATTTGAGGGTCTGACCCAATGAATAAAGAAGTCAGTTGAAAACTCCCATTGAATCCTAAGAAATCTTGAACAGATGGTAAGATTTGCAGTGGGAAAAGGATGACTAATTGACATACATGTCAGGTAATCTGCTACTTACTAGAAAAGTAACATAATTAAAGGAGGAAAAAGCGTGGGAGAGCACGAGTGTGAACATGTGGACATGAGTCTGCACTTGATATCGCAGGGTTTGTAGCTTGCTTGTCATTTTTCATACGATTTCTTAAGCGGAATAATTACACTTAGTGAACTAGGTACAATGAAAACATGATGCAACACACAACAAGCAAATATTTTAGCTTAAGTTAAAAACTGCTTTTGCTTGATCTCTTGTGTTGCTCTCAGTACGGCAAGGTGTTAGAGGAGGCAGCTGTCAGTAGCAAAATCTTTTCTGATAAAATGGATTGTTTTTCCTCTGACCACTGTGTATTCCAATACCACTAAAATTCCTTCTCATTCGCTTTTGGCTATAAGAATTTAATAGCTATTTAATTTTTTTTTCTTTGTAGATATTTTATATTGCTGGAACCTCTGCAATTCACTCATTTCAGCTGCAAAGACACAAAGTGATTGTCCTGTACAGTTTTCTCTGGCCTGTTGCAGGTGCACAGCATTTCTCCAGTAACTCGTAAGTGAAGGCATATTTATTCCAAAGCAAGATTAAGTTATTCAGGGAACTCCAGTAAAGACGTTAGCGGCTAGGTCAAAACCACTTGAAAAGATACATAAGTATGAGTAGGTGCCTTTTCTGCAACCACAACTTCAAGAACAATTTTGACATAACTGGTGCCATGTGGCAACATTTACTACAGGCAGAAGGCACTAGAGGCATCCTACTCTTTCAGGGAACAACATCCTTGAAGATAAACCCAGCAGTCCTTTCCAAAGAGTCCCCTTCCCACCCCACTGAGTTGGTGGGTTAATTCCGGTCAAGCACCTTGCACTGACTCACCACGCTGTTGCTTTCATTGAAATGTGCAGCCAGCTCTTTGCATCAACTGCATTTCTGCAAAGTGCTGTGCTGGGAATGGCAGAAGTAAAAACCCAACAAAACTTGAGAAGGAGCCAGGCTGTTGAAGAGTGGGGGGTGATGTTAAAACAATTTTCTATGCCTGCCATTCCTTCATGCTTTCAGGGAAATATGAAGTACTAGCAGTAAAATGGGAAGAATCAGCAACAACACATAGGTGCGTGCCAGCAACATGGGTAATTGTCATCTATACATCAGATGCTTAAAATACCACAAGAGACAATGCAGAAAACAATGCAGAGGGCTCACTGCTAATCTGGACTGTGGCTTCTTCACAGTTCACTGGCACTGAAAGGAGCAGTACAAATGCTGAGGAAAACGTTGTCCGCTAGAATCACAGCTTCTGTTTTACAGCCCAGGGTTTCTGGGTTGCAAAACAAGCACAAAAATCCTACCAGCAATTCGAATCATTTAGAAGTCATTACAACATCCATACCAAAAATAATATGGGCTGGTCTGCTTGGAATTTAGTTAAGTGAAATAGAGTTTTAATTCCAAAAGCACAGATTTTAAACAGTTGTTTCACAACTCTTTCATTAGGCAGGTCCACCCCACAAAGCAGGGCACACAGCCCTGGGCAACCTCTGAACAGGCTGATAGATCTCCACGGCACAACATGGGGACACACGAAGGTACTGGCTCATGTCCCAGCTGCAACATAGATGGCTTTATGTGGGGCTGCACCCTTTTTTGAAGCAAGGCCAGTTAGTAATTATACCGCACTCAGCTCTGGAAATAGGTAGCTCAGGGCTCTTTGCCTCAATACTCCCCCGCTGGGTGTAGACATGCCTTAAATCACAGCACAGTGCTGAAGTGGCACTGACTCCTGTGTTGTTTTTTAAAGTTACCTTTGAAATCATGATGGGGATGTGTGTGTGGATCCTTCAGTTTATTTAGTTTTCCATTGAAATATATTGCTTGAGGTCCTTCAGCTCATCACATGCCGTCCTTGTCCAACACCATGAGTCATCAAGGCTTCCCGTCTAGGAAGCAGACGGAGCTCTTCTGATTTAAAGGCATCCTGATGTGGCAGGTAGGCACATAGGTAGGTTAGCCATCACAATAGTGACTCCAAGAAGGAGCAAGGCCACCCAGGCAGGAGAGGAGGAACAAGGCATTTTGCTCCCAGTTCCCTTTTTTCAAGGTCAGAGAAGGAACCAACCCATTTTGTTGCAAACCACCCTCATATAAAACATGACCCAGTTTCAACTTTTGCTCTGGGCCTCTGCACTCTTTCTTTCCCTGTATATACTTCCCAGGTTTTATTTTTATTTTTTCCAATTTCCCCTCGCCAGCTGCACGCCCACCCCAAGAAGGAGGTCTGGCAGCTGTCTGAGAGCAGCAGTGCTCATCCCCAGTGCTGTGATAAGCTGTGCTGCAAGGCTGGGGAGGGTCCTGCCTCAGCCCCCAAAGGCTGGGCTGCCGGCTCAGTTGTTGACATCTGTTCCTTTTCCAAAGTAATGACTGTGGGAGCGGCCTTTGGTTGTCAAGTCCCCTGTTACCGCTTGCAGTTTTGCACAGTATTCCCACACATATAAGCTGAGGTATCTGATTATTTTAAGTGCACTCACACATGTAGTTCCTACATTATCTTTTCTACTGTGAACTTTTGGTCCAAGGGAATAATCTGTGTAAAATTGCACTCAGCTTTTTACCAGTGGAGCTGAAATAAATACTCATTGTATCATTTACTTAAAGATGCTATATTTTCCACCATTGTATTTTCCTTTCCTTGGTAAAATGGTAAAATGATCTTGATTCTAATGTCACAGTTACTGCTGACACAACACTGGCTTTGCTCCACTGATTTTAATGATTTACTCCCATGCTGATTGTTTTGGGATTCTCTTCAGTCAACAGATTTTTGACACTGAATTTCTGGTTGTTTCTGGGTAGTTTACTACCAAATGTTCTTCGCTAGCTGCTTTTGAAATTTCCGTTTCTATTGTCAAAGCTGTTTGGATGGGAGTTTCCTCCTTCCCAGCCAGGCTTCTCCCTTAGCTCAGCGATGCCAGGAACTCCTAATCCCGTGTCTCTGACATCATGGTCCGTTGCCATGGCAATGTCTGAGAGCCATGCAGTCAATGGCCTGGTTTTTCTGCAGAAACTATATAGGAGAAAGGATGAAATCAGAGGGAACACTAACATTCATATGACGTGCACATATACAAAAAAAAGAACCGAGGAAGAATGCAAAAGCTGGAAACCCAAAAGTTATTTGGTGTTTGTGTTTAAGGTATGGACTTGAAGCAGAGGGAAATTCTTCTTGTGTGTTTCCAAATTTCCTAGCTCTTGCTCTTGTGCAGGACCTGGGTAGCATGACTTCATCCAGTAAGTATACTGCCAGTGCCTTCTCTTCATGGATATTAAGTTGGTGGTTGGTTGCTCATGACATTTCCATGCTTTTCCCAAATTTCGATAGTTGAAAGAGGCAACAGAACAGGGCTCAGATTTATCCATTCCTTTTCTTTCCCTCCTAGATGTTCTGTGGCTTTAATTTTCTAGCAAAGAGAAGAAATCCCTAGCCCCTGGAATGATTCATTCAAATTATATTGTACTTTACCTTTCTTTCAGCAACACTTAGGTTGCCACTGAATTGAAAATATGCAATAATGTACTCTGATTTTTTAGATAACTTCTTTCTTCCTGTACTTAGTTGTCCACCTCTGAAGATCTCTACCTGTCATCTAGGGAAAAATGCTTGTGCTGAAACTGCGCTGTTAGAATGGAATTTCCTTTGTTAAACTGCACTGACTTAATTGACTGCACATAAATGAAGCTTATTGCAATTTAGTCACACCTCCTCCATAGTTAATTTATAGAAAGAAAGAAAGAAAGGTTTTTAGTCATATGTCATTTGGACATACATTATGATGGTGGAGCTGATTATATATTACAATTTCCTGGTTCACAATACAAGTGAATGTGCAAACTTTGAAGAAATTTTACATTACTGTCACACTTGTGAAGAAGTCTTTGCCTGTGGGAAGCTGTGGAAAAGGGCAAGAATACACACTCTGTACTTTTAACTCTCTTATCATGACCAATGGGTTCTTATTTGGCACTGGTATTTGGGCTGAAACTCCTGGAAATGCAGGGTTGGACTCCATGGCCTGATGTAAGCCAGTTGCATAAAATACACCTGGACCTGGCAAAACTCATTTCTCCTTTAATGAGAAGCCAACCTGCAAAATCTGCTTTCTTTTGGTAGGGCAGCCCACTCTGCTGTACGGATTAAATGTGCAACTTCCTTGATGACAACATTTTGTTTAAGCTGGTGAATGACTCTCTGCCTTGCCAATTTATGACACTATTTCCCTCTGGGCATCCCTTTTGGCTTATCTATTACTGCCAAGATATGTGAATTGAATCATCTGGTAGTACTTGAGCTGCACATCTCACCCCAATAAATGGCCGATGGTCAAGCTGACTCAGCTGCTGCTTGCTGTATGTTATACCTCTAAGCTTGTTACATTTACTTAATTAATTCATTCCTGCTTTCAGATGTTGGAAGCTGATAAGGGAAGGTTGCCCTTAGCTCAGTTCCTATTTCTTAACTTAAACATTTGATTAAATGTAATAATAAAATTACATTAGTCCTTTGAACTCGTATCTACCCATGATTCAAAGGATTAGAAGAAGTTAATCCAATCTTTTAAGGAGGTTTTTGAAGTTTTGAGACTCTCTTTCTTCTCAGGGGCACACTTTGTTGTGTTAGCCCCCTTTCTTTGTCATTTTCTGAAAGTCACCTATAGCTTTGCAAGGCTTGAGGGAACTGCTGAAACCACCTCATCTGCCCACTGCCTGCCTCGGGCCCTCGAGCTGAGCTTGCCCATGGGTTCCCACATTCTGGGGCTCATTCTGCCTTTCTTCTTAATAAGGCCTCCAACAAAGCCCCTGCAAAATAGATGAACTGTGGAAGACAAATATAACATATGCTTCTTCCTCATGTCCTCTTTCACTCCAGCGGACTGATAACCATCAATAAGCCCTGTACCTCCATCCAGCTCACGGATGCCATGGAGGTTGTATTTTGTTGGCTAAGCACAAAGGGTTGAATATCCCTAAATTCCTCAGATGCCTGATGAATTACCACAGACAATTAACAAAAGAGAGACCTTTCCCTCCGCCCACCAAAAGTCACTTCAAAACCTGCACCTGGTCATAATCTTTTCTACTTGAACTAATTGCTATTTGCAGTGGCATATGGAACAAGGCTCCTTTGCCTAATAGTGGTATTTCAAACTACAAAGACATTTCATAATATTGTTTGTTCATTTTGGAGACTGCCTATACTTTACAATGGTTTTCCTTCGCAGGAACTGTGGTTCTCAAAAATCTCAAAAAAAAAGAGAACAAAAAGCAAGTGACTCTGAGAAAGCAAGGGAATTTTCATATTTAAAGCTTCCTGAGAGAAGGATCAGAGAACATCAGGTTTTGCTCATCTTCTTAAATAATTCATATATACTTACACAGAAATCTGAAGGAGTTTCTAGTCTATGTGGGCACTGTTTAAAAGTGGAAGCTTTACGTATTTTTAGTAGACTTGTCAAATTGAGTTTCCTTTTGATACACAAGGTACATGATGTGGTTAATATTTTACCAATAAGCTTTTAGAAGATAGTTAATAGCTGTTAAGGCCACAAGGCATCAATGCGATCAGCTGCTCAGAAGCCTGGTGTAGCATAAGCTGTGAGTCTAGAAAATTCTGCAAAAGAGGAAATTATTCTTTCCAAATATGTTAGTATAGTGGCTTCTGGGGTTTATCTTTTAGGAAAACATTCAATCTTAACATGAAGACACCAGGTAAAAATTGATTAATCATTATAAGTGCAATTTGTGGCTGTCGTAAAATAGAAAGAGTCATGCTCTCCTTACCCTAAGATCCACTCACTTTTTTAGAGAAGCAGATTTCTCTCCTGTTTCATCAACAGCCTGGTGATACCGGGACTTAGGCAGGCAGATCCAAGTCCCTCCAGAGGGTGTTTGGCCCTGCACCTCTCATCTCCTGGACAGAGGCTCTAATCTGCCTTTGAGCTGCAGCCATCACAAAGTCTTTTGTGGATACCGTGGATACATAGAAGTTCCACTTTGTGTAGAGTAATTCAGCTTTTAATGGAGCAGGGGCAATCTCTCCTCCTCTCTCATGTGGTTTTGGTATTTTTTCAGGCATTGGCTTGGGTGTGGGAGTGGAAACTCCACCTCTCCCCATCCATTTGAGCTATAAAAACACGGGGATATGGAGCTGTTCTCTCCTCCTGTGCCCAACCAGTGTTGAAATACTTAAGTAAAGTAGGACAGGTCCAAGAGGAGGGGTTGGCAGACCCTCACATAAAATGATTGCATGATGGGAGCGTTCACCCAGGGAGGTGGGTAACATGCACACAAATGTCCCCAGGCAGATGCTGGAAATGGACCTGTTTCCTAGACGAACAGAGATTAATTATCTGCTGGGCTCGTGGCTAAAAAGCAAGCAGGCCTTTCACCTATCTTTTGAAAGACATAAAACCAGCTTTGGTCTGTGAAATCAAAGAATTACAACTCTGGCTCCAGCGGAAGAGTCAAGGTTATGAATCACTAGCAAAGATGGGCACTTCCCTATGATTCACTTAGGAGTTGGACAAACACAAGCAGTGGGGCTTGCTTGTCAGGTCTTTGCTCCTCACAGGCAAGTGAGGCTAGCACCATATTACTGCAGTTTCTATAAATCCCACTATAGGAGTGGGATACCACTATGGGGGCATCTGTTGCAGTCAGTGATGATGGTTTCTTCAGTGCAAAGCTGTTTACTTTTTCTGTGTACGTGTGTCTATCTACCCTGGTGAGGAAATGTCAATTTGTGAGAAGCAACCACGCTACATTAATCAAATGAGTTGCCAGTGACCAAAAGGTGAGAGCTTGCTTTGTTTCAGCCACACTGCTGAGCCATCTGGGATTACAGTGAGGGCAGGTACACCCCCCCCCCCCCCCCCCCCCCCGCCCCCCCCGTGAAGCCTTCTCACACAGGTGCCATTGGCAATGTTAGCAGGGCAGTGCAGACATTGGTATGCCCAAGGGTGTCCCAGGGGTTCCCAGGAGGTTTGCGTGGCTTGGGGTAAAGCTTACACTGAGGTATCTTAGGTGCAGTTGACTGAGCAAGGTAGATTTAAGCTAGCATGACCATGCACCCTGGTTGCAGGAGGAAAGTGCTTTTCGTGCCTAACTCTGCTTTGTGCCCTGTATAGGGAATCCACGTGTTCCCCTGACTGTGCAGTGTCAGTTGTGCTAGTGGCAGCATACCCTGCTGAGTAACAGACTCTGGCTCTGGCTCACCCAAGAGCGGCAGTGGGATGAAGGAACACAACAAACCTTGCCATAACCCTTTTTTCTGGGTTATGTGATCCAAAAAGCCTCTTTTGTCTCAAATTTCTCTGAAGAAACATGCACACAACCAAATCCTGCTCTTCATCCTGAGTGCATGCCTCTCCCATATGGAGCACTGGACACCCATCTCATGGCATCTAACCAGACTGTCGTCTTCTCTTTACTGAGCTCTACATCTCTTACCTAGCTCAAGTAATTTTAGACTGGCCAACTCTCTAAGGCCTTTTTATACTGAGATAAGAATGGAGAAAAGGGCAGAAAGTTTATTCCTCCAGCTTTGTCCCAGATTCCCTCACAGGCGGGATGTCTATCCCATCTCCACATTGGAACAATCTGAGTTTAAAAGGCTGAAGTATCCCTTGCTGAGCGGCTAGTGTCAAGGCTGACACTACATACAGTACAGAGATTTTCTTGATGTTCCTTGTCAACTAATATGCCTTTTTGATGTAAAACAGATTAGTCTGATTTCATTTCCCACCTTCATTACAAAGGCTGTGCAACTAGGACAACAGTACTCCTGCGTGGCATCTAAAATCCTTGCTGTAGTAATTACACGCAGCAGTGACTGGATTGAATTTGCTATTCGTATGATTCACCTGTAACAATGATCTTTGCCAGCATTTTCTTTTTTAGGAGATGATAGATCATTTGAAGCATTACCTAGTACATTTGACCTACAGAAAAAGAATACTTGTCATCATTAAGTTACTATCAAAAGGAGAGGGCTGTTGGTATAAAGATTATAGATATATCTTTGTGGATTAGGGCTTAATATAAAAAAGCTCACAGAATTCCTCATTTGTTCCATCCCCAGTCATGCAAGGCACTAAGCAAAACCGTATCTTGCGGAAATTGCTCTGCACATGCAAAGAGGAAAGATAATTTAGAAAGCCTTGGCACACAGCTCAGTTCAGTGTCATTGACTGAAAGGGAATGGAATAGATTTAGTGGGGCTAAAGAAGAAGCGGCAGAAGAGGTCTGGCAAGCTCACAGTCCACAAAGAGCTGGGGAATTAACATGTTTTAGGGTGGGGTTTTTTTAAAAGACTTTTTAAATCCCGTTTGAGTATTCCTCCTTGGGTGCTGTTTTTGTTCAATGCCCAATGGATCAAAAGGAAAGGTTATTACTGACTTCACTGGGCCTTTAATGAGGCATATAGCTGTTGGATATCTTTGATGGCTTCCTTCCCTGCCTACAAACTATAGTTATTAATGGCAGCTTCTTTTGCTTTCTTTAGGGTCCGTGGTTTGTAAATATGGTGATTGAAATAGGTTTGTATATAATGGTGTGCCCAGAGGCCCAAAAGCTGACCAAAAAAAAGGGAGTCACTGTGAATCTCGCTACAAACCTGTTTTCTGTGTGATTTATGCATCATGTGGCAGCTGTGGAAAGCTAAGACCATGTTAGAAACTCTGGTTTGATAAAGTGTTTGTATGACAAATAGCTCTTACAGTGTTTGTAGAAGATTGTCATGGCTTAAAAATGCTGTGGCAGCCCAAGAAGCGGCTTCAAGTGCAAACATGAGAATCCCCCTGGTTATGACACCAACGGCTGTGCATGGCGAGCAGGGCCAAAATAGCATTCAGAATAGCCATTTGAATAGCAGCAGGTCAGAAATAAGATCAGGTTAGAGATAAAGAGGAAATAAACATAGGACAAAGGGAGAAAGTGGGGGAATTCAGAGGAGGCATCCAACAAAGGATACTTTATTTTAGTGGGATGTCTCTTTTTGGTCTGGGGGTTATCTGACTTGACTACAACTGTTATGCCCTGTGGTTGCAGGCATATAATTTTCTGCAAACTATGAAAATAATTGTTTTCATGTTTCTTTCTTAACCTTTTTCACCGCAAAGTATTGTTTTCCATTTTAAAAAAATGTATGGGTGAGGACAGCGGTTTTATTTTGGAAGTTTAGTCTTGTGTCACCCAGTAGCTATATGCATCCTGTCCATGGATCTTGGCTGTGTCAGACTGAAATAAACAAAAGTACACAGCAGATAACTGTGCAGGCAGACACCCAAAGTTCCTTGGTCTCTATAGCATCCACAGATGTGCTGGTCTTGTCTTTCCTTCCAGCTCAGCAGCATTTCAAAATCACGTGTTTCTGTCTGGTCAGATCCCTTTGAGATACCAGTTTGGAATTCCTTTCAAATATCTCATTTAACATTAAGCTCCATAGAAAGACAAAAGATGTTGCTTCTTGAAGGAAACAGGTTTTCCCCAGGGGATTATATGACTGCTGTTATTACCTTTCCTCCTACACCTCTTTCCCAACATCATATTTCTTGTAATGTTTTAAGGGGGGCCTGAAATGCTAGTTTCCACTTTGACATATTTGGAAAAAAATTGATGCTATAAATCTTTGTTCATGAATAATGAGATCATGAGACCTAGAGGAGCATTCGTATGAAAATGTCAGATAAGATCAAGGAGATCTCGGGGAGCTGATTCTGGAACATTTTTCTTCCTCTTTTTTTATAAGGCTAAAACCAACAGAAGTTAAAATTTGACACAAACTCTGAGGACTTAGTGTAAGGCAGCAATTGGTAGTAAAAAAAAATCTTTGCTCTCACTGGCAAAGATCTGATATATATAAATGGGGTGAAATCAACAGACAATTGAAACTAAACATGTGTTGCACATAGTTTCCACTGGGTTTTTATGACTGAACTAGCATCATAGCTGAGTTCAGAAGCAAAAAAGCTTGGAAAACTGGTAATATCTGCCCTCACAGATTCTTTTTAAAAGACGTCGTGTCAGCCTCACAATCTTCTATAGCATATTTATGAAAGAATTGTCGATGGGGTTTGGAAAGAATTACCTGGCAAAATGTTACTGCAAAATAATGCCATTACACTCTCTAAGAAAAAGAGGACTGCATGTTCCACTGGAAAGTTCTTGTTCTCTACTGCACATGCTTAGCAGGATCCTTTTTGTTTTCACTGTCCTCATGGTGCCTACAAAGCACCAGACCTTACCTCAGATGTACTCAAAAACCTCCTGCAGCCATTTTCAGTGTTACCTG
This sequence comes from Fregata magnificens, assembly GCA_013389945.1. NCBI lineage: Eukaryota > Metazoa > Chordata > Aves > Suliformes > Fregatidae > Fregata > Fregata magnificens. Next base: position 68,680 of record WAAD01028237.1, read on the forward strand.
AACACAAAACCCCATGTTTCAACATGTTTTTCAGCATGATGCTTTGCTTATGCCAGGTAAGCATTGCAAACCTGCTGGTGTGTGGCTGGTGGGAGATGGAATGGTCTTTGCCACCAGAACAGGGCTCTCTTCTCAAAAGGAAATGTCATTCTATTAAGCAGTTGGGTTTTCAATGTCCTTTTAACAAATTTAATGGGAATTGAACATCACACCTTTTGTAAAAATTATTACATGGGAAAAAGTTTTTTCTTCTTAGTCCTAGACTGGTCTGTGTTGCTTCCTTCCTCTCGACAAGGAGTTTTATGGTACTTCAAACACAGATGACACATGTGTGTGTCCATTTGGTTTCAGCAGTCACATATCATTATATGCAAATTAGCAATGCTCTGAGTCAGATTGTATCATTATAAGTTGGGGTTTTTTACTCCAAAATAGTTATTCCTGAAAAAGCTGTTGCTAACCAATAATCGGGCATTTCTCTTTTTCAAACGATAGAAGCTGAGAACTGCCATAAATCAAAGGCACCAGCTTTTATCTGAAAACGCCTCTACTCTGAAAAGCCTTGATACTTTATTCCAAATGTAGGCTTGTCACCATAGAGATAAGATGAATTCAAGGGTTTAAGGCTTGCCAGAAAATATTATGTACCATGTTTAAGCTTTGCTTGCCTAAAACAGCAGTGGAAGCTGAAACTGTAAACCAGCATCTTACAAAGAAAGACCGGCAAAAGCAAAGAAAGGATTCACATTCTTTAAATAAAAGCTATCTGTTTTTAACTAAGAAGAGTGTAAGTACTGAAGCTATGTTTGTCCTCAGACCTCTTTAACAGCTATAGTTACTGTGTATTCTAGTGACTGAGTCACAAAAGTATTCGATTTACTGGGCATTTCATTCTCCCTTTTTCTCCACCTTCAGAAATAAATTTCTTCTTTGCTTTATTTTAACTTATCCCTTAACATTTTAAAATCTATCTGGCCTTTCTTTTCAGGACCAAAAGAAACCTTATTGGTTCTTTCTGGTGATAAATAAGGTGTCCTTTGATATGTTTTTTTGGGTGTAAGAGTCCCTCTGTTTCTAGAAATTGTTTTACTGCACCCAGACTTGGGCTAAGTATCCCCAAACACAGATATACTGCACATCCTCTAAATAGACACTTGAACAAGCTGCTCTCTCCTGTTACCCATGAAAGAACAGCTAGAGTTTTCAGATGTGCCTTGGGAACTGAGACACTGCTGTAACTGTGACGCATGTTATTGAAGCCTACTCATGGCTAAGATGTTTTTGAAAATGAGCTTTCTTTTGAAAATGATGCTTCCAAGGCATTTTAGTGCTCTGGACAATGTTATGCCATATTGTCATGAGGCACACTGCCCCTCAAGGTTGAGAAGATGCTTTAATATAAAGTTCTCAAGGAGGATCTGGGAGAGATGGAGACAGCAGCATCTGTCCACCACAAAGAACATCTGGTACCCCAAAAAAGCCACTGTGTTCAGTGCCTCCCCATCATTCTCACGGCAGTGGGGACTGCTGCAGGGTGAGGGCCGTGAGCCAAGGTGAGCTGCCCTTGCAGGCACTGGCTGTGGCCAGGCCAATTGCTGCTGAGGGATGCAGTCACCTCGGAGTTGCCTACACACAGAAGACTGCTAGGGCACCCTAGGGGCAGCCTCTGCTGTCCTGAGCTCTGACATAGTATTTGGCCAGATAGGTGGGGATTGCCCATCATCCCCACCACCGACTGCTTGGCCAGGGCTATGGAGGAGGGCTGCAAAGTGAGTGGGCACGCGAGGGGGCAAGTATGCTGAAAGCTTTGGGGCTTCTGTGCTCACAGAGCTTGCTTGCTTGGTGTTACTATTACAAGTTAATAGTATTAAAATCAATAACAGCAATAACAACAGAATTAAAATTTTTATTTTTAGTAGTTACCCATGCAGTGCCATAGATACTATAATACACAACAGAAAATATGATGAAGTGCCCACATCAAAACTAGGGGCTGCCTTTTAATCACAGTAAAGCCATTTTAACAACCTTTGGCAAGCTCAGCAGCAATGCAAATATTCCAAGTGGTGCAATATGTGTTTAGGAGAGGGGAGAAAGGGCTTAAAATTCATTTAAATTGAAAAACAGCAGTCATGCATTTCTCTAAATGATTGTTTTCAGTACCATAAGCCACATCCTTTCAAATTTCCTCTGCTTGGCCACATCATTGGAATGAAGTGTCATAGCTGGTTAAGTCACTTTGACATCATCCTGATGATGTGTCAAGCACAGGAAATTTGAAAGGACAGGGCTCAGTAAGGTCTTACCCTAACTTGCCTTCTTTTGACAGTTCCTCCCTCCTGCCCCACACCCTCCCTGCTCCTTTTTTCAGCTTCAGTGTTTCTGAGCTTGGTTAACTCTTAAAATCCCTGTGATGAGGCTAATACTGCCAAAAGTGTGGACATAACACTGCAGGTCTCCCACCTTTCTTTCAAAGCCAGCATTTTCAAAGTGTCCAAATATTTATGACGACGGATCGTAAGTGGAATCAGTTATATTGAAAATGTCAGAGAAAAACTGTGCAAGTGACTCTCAGCTGGCAAGATGCATGTGGCTGTAGCTTCAGAGTGTAGGACTGCAAGAGGTCCTGCAGGCTGTGAGCCTTCTGCCCGGCTATATCAGGCAACTGGTGGAAGCAGAGTCCATTGCATAAACTGATTAATAACCAGCTAGTGAGGGTTTTTCCTTCAAATACTGCTATTGGGAAACTGTTCCAAAAGCTTACAGGTCTGAGTAGGAAGCAGTGTACATACCTCTTGTGCCACAGCTGTCCTTCAGCTTAAATAGCTCTTTTTCTCCGATCTCCTTTCTCCATCCCCAGTGTACTTAGAGAAAACAACCCTACCTCTTCTCAGACTTCACCTTGCTAACCTAAACAAGCCCTGTTATATTTTCTCAGGAAGTAGTCTCTCCACTCTTTTGAGAAGTCCCTCACTGCATTATTTTCAGTTTCAGTGCTTCTTTCTTGATAACAGATGAGCAGGAAAGAAAAGAGTATTCCCTCTGTGGACTTCCCACAGCTTCTCACACAGCACTACTGTCTTCTTTTTGCTGTTGGAAGTACCTCCCCTATATGCTCACCACAGTAGCTTCTGGGTTTGTCCATGGATGCATCCTGTTGATGGTCCAGACCCAGCCCGTGGTCCATTCATATGCAGTATTTCTTTCCAGTAGAAATTCATGGCTCGGAGGCAGATGGCCTACATTCAGGCTGTATCCATGTGCTTAATACTAGTTAGCTATCTCTGAAGGTTCAAACTAGTCAGTAGGAGACAGACGGAGGCAGACCTCTGTCTGCTCCCTCTGTGCAAGGGCATTGCTCTGGGTTCTGTTACACATGATCTCACTTCTAGTGCACCAGCCCCCAAGGTTATCCATTTCTTTCTTTCCAATTCTTTTCATGCTTTCCAGTTTTATGTCATCAGTAAATATCTCTCATTTGCTACTATTTTCCTTGCCAAGGTCACTAATGAAACTATTAAGTAAATAGGTCCTAAGGTCAATCCGTCAAACAATAGATTTCCTCCCACCTGATAATTTCCCTTTCAGCAGAATCTGTTGTGAGCTGCCCTTTAGGCAGTTCCTTGTTGACCTTATAGTTGTTATACTAATTCTCAGCTTCTGCACATAATGTAACCTTTTCCCCTATGGCTTCATATCAAATGTTTACCTGAAATCCAGATAAAATGCTACTTTTCCTTTGTCTAGGAAAGCATTTTTATCACCAAAGAAATATACCTGCTTATTCTTGCATGATTCAGTTTTGTTAAGGCCATACTGCATTTTATACCATTTTTCATTTCTCTCTACATATACTTTCTTTCAAATTTCATTCTTATATTTTGTATACTATTAAAGTCAGGTTAGTCCCTAGTTGTCAGTGGGCTATTTCCATCTTTTCACAAGCAGCAGCATTAGATTAGCTATGTTCAACCATAATGCACCATGCCAATTTAACGTAATCAGTACAAAAATTATTACCCGCTCCTCAGTTTCTCGTGCCAACTCTTTCACAGTTCCAGGAAGGAGATTGTCTGGTCCAGAGATTTCTGCTTCAGCTTCAGCTGTGTGTATTTTCAAGTCAAGGGTCTCGCTTTCATTACCCACCCTACTCTATTTCATAATTTTTATTAAAAACAAGGCAGAGTTTTGAAACTGTACCTGAATTACCATTGATTTCTACATCACCTTCACTCCATTGGGGCTTTACTTTTTCTTTGATCTTATACATATGGTTAAACAGCTTTTTGCTTATTGTCTTGGGTTTTTTTTTTTCAAGGTGTAATTCAGCTTGAATTTCATTGATTCTCACTTTACCTGTATGTTTCCTGACATCTAATGTTGCTCATTTTGCTGATCATTCAATTTTTCCCTCCTGAGGAGGCTTTTTCTAAAATCTTAATATATTCTTTAAGGTGGTTATTTACCTCTTTCTGTCCAGAGTCATTCCCCATAAGTTTACAAAGATTTTTCCTTTGCTTATGACACAGATTCCAGATAAGCTTCATCCCTTTGACTTTGAGTAATTCTATGTTTCCTCTGCACTCAGGTCCTTGATTTCTTTTGGATAGCTCACTAATTAGATACCTTCATTTTTCAATCTTTATCCATTTGCAATCTAAAACCTTAATTGCAAAACTGCCTTTGTTTATCCTTAAATTGTATTTAAACTGAGTCAACCCATGATCCACTTGAAACAAGTTTTTATTTCTTATCACTTATAAAAACAAAGTCTAATTAAGGGTGTCCTCTTGTTTAATGAACTTTATCTTAGTTGATAAATAAAATTTTCTGCTATCACACTGAGGAAAACCTGGACCTTATCCTTAATATTAATATTTATTTTTAATCCTATATTTTTCCATAGCATTACATGCTGTACTTATGTACTCCGAATAGCTTTATCCATGCTAAGCAATTGCTTACTCCTTTACGGTCTCTTACAGCATAGCATATAATGTTACTCCACCTCATTTTTCTCTAAAAATACATCTTTTCATCACAGACCCTTCAATATGCCTGTTCTCTCAACCTTGACAAAGCATCTTATATTTTTGGTGAAATGTGATTCAAGATCCTCAGCTACACATTCTAATTTTCCTTTTTTTTAGGGACAACCTGGACAATTCAGTTGTTCCTTAATGATCACTGGTTTAGTAACCAGGCCAGAAAACCGTCCTTTCTCTAACAGTGCATCATTTCAGTGATTGCTTTCAGTATTTACCTTCCATTTTTCCTCCCTCCCACTGTTTGTTTTAGAGGCTGGGGAAGGTTGATGAGTGTATTACTATCTTATAACCGTGGTCTTTAGGTCTGGGTGCTCAGAAACAAAGGATCTGTAGCACATGCAGTGTTTTGCCCCTCTTCTCTGCGCTCCTCAGCTCAACTCCCTGGCCAGCTCAGGGTTTCAAACCAAGCGACTCCCTCTGGGCTTGCTGTTCATCCTGGACTGATACACTGCTTCTGCATTTTGCTCCACAGTGGCAGCCACTGAGCATGTATAATCCCATCCTTCTGGTTTTATATCCTTGTCACAGGTGGCTTTTCTTCAACAGTTGACCGCCTCTACCATCAGCTCAGCAGAGTACCCAAAACAGCCCTGGACTGAGGACCTTTCCAGAGAGGACCAAGTGGAAGACATCACCTACATCAACTTTAATGCAAGAGATGGACAATGGGCCAAAAGATCCCTTTATTTTTATATTATTTTGGATTAACACCACTAGTTACTTGTAATTTCCACCAGTGTGAGAGGCAAGTCAGGGCCAGTATTTTCAGACCTGAACAGAGAGATTAATTTTTCCTAAAATATAATATATCTAGCTGCAGACTCTGGTTACAAGGTAGAGATACCATTGGTGTAGCTTCCCTCTCTTTCTCTAATTATTACTAATTACATTATTACATCAGTTTGATAAGCAGGCTACATGCAGCCCCTATATTCAAAGTGCCCTCTGCCTGAACTCTTCAAACCTGGCACAGAAATTTCTGGTAAAGTTTACAATACAAATGGTTTATGGAAATAAAGTGGCACTAAGAATGTTTTGACTAACTGTGCCAGTTCAAACCCACATAAGTCATACAATGAATTGTTATGGTTTGAAAAGAGCTGTTTGCATTTTATTTTTTTTAAAGCATTAATTAAATGACATATAAAGCTACTAACATCTTAGGTCAGGGAGAGTGCCAAAATGGACACTATAAAAATGTTCACTTTGGTATTAATTCTGTGTTTATGGGGCGTCTCATGTCTCTAAAACCTCCCTAGACCACTATTAATCATAACCTATCAAGTACATTCATCACATATTTTTCCTGTCATACGCCAAAGAATTTCTTATTAATTAAAGGGGTGAAAAATTGGAAAGGTTCCTTTTCTCTCCTATTGTTTTGTAGAAGAGGAAATGATAAAGTTCAAACAGTAAATCTGCTCCTTTCCAGAAAATGTTCTTATTGGGAAAGCGGACTTCAGTCACGTTAAAAGCAAAACTGTTTTGCAAAGTTTGGCCCAAATCTGGCTTGGGCTGCTTGCTCATCTAGCTCTTCTGAGCTCAATTCACTGCAAAAGCAGGATTTGGACTTTTGACACTTGTGCTGCAAAATCCATGACTGTTATTAAAGGCATTTTAATTAAACCCAGCATTAAAACTACATTTTTCTTTCAAACCATCTATAACCAATAATTAGCAGCAAGGGGTTTTTCAAACCTCAAAAGAAATTGTTTGGGTGATACGCTATATGTGGTTTATAGATTTAAAATCCCTGGGGTTTTGTTTCCTGGGAAAGAGAAGACAAATCTCTGTTTTAAAGTTAAATGGGTTGAGTTTTCTGTTCATTCCCTACTGGACAGTTGTCCACATCTCAAAAGCTGAACGTAGCCTTAATTCATGACAGCTGTTTTCTTTACAATAGAATTGAATTTTATATAGCTCCATTCATATTTGAGGTGTCCCAAAGCATTTAACAATAAGGAGTCAGTGCCAGCTTTCGTGGACCACTGCAGCACATCAGAGTTTTGCCTGATGAAGGTCCCTGGGATTTGGGTCCTTGGCTGGTGGCGATGCTCTGGGCATGGGGACCACCAGAGTAGGTGTTCTGCATCCAGCAGCCCCTCTCCCAGCCACGGGAGGCAAAACTGACAGGACCCTGGGGTTAAGTTCATGCCAATACAGAAAGTACAGCAAAATGCCCTTTCCTTTAATACCTCTGAGCAACGGTACCCTCAGCCAGTTCTATATGCTTTGCTCTGCTAAATTTCTATATTTTCTATGCTTTCTGTCCAAAATATGAGCCACCAACATTCTGCCTTGGATCTGCTGCAAAGGCTGACTTGCATTAGTCTGATTGCACTAGCTTTTTATCAGGTAGCAGGCTGAGAAGAGCAGGGCAGTTAGGATCCTTCCACCCTCAACAACGACGATGCTGTCATATCACAAAGAAATCCTGGGTTAGTCACTGCCTGCTTATCAGTCAGCCCCTGCATATCTGCTGAGCGTATCTGGGTCTCTTAAGATTAAACACCCATCTTAATCCTTGCCAGTAGATAACGACTTGAAAGTTGCTATTCTACATCTCACATACTTTATTTTAACCACCTCTTTAAAATGGCAACAGCAAAAATATGTATGTAAGTCTTAAGGTTTGAAGGCATAATAACTCAGACCAACAGGTATGAGAAAGAAATATCTCTTAGGTGCGTATTTACTTCTAATTGGGAGTTCAGTGTAATACCGTAGTTCTGCGGTCGAACAAAGAAGTATTCCACAACAGAAATACCTGAGAACACAGGTAAGAAGCTATTTCTGAGCTCACCATCAGGCCCTTCCTATTGCAGGCAGCCACCTTGTAAATCAGCTATACAAGTATGGGACAGGAGTTGACAGTGAATACCTTTAGAAAGAATAGACCAACCTTTCCATCACCTACATCCATGCAACTTACTAACACAGAGGATTGCCCAGAAACAAATTTGGTTGCCTTCAGCCGGATAACTTATTCAAATCAGAATGATAAAATTGAATTACTCTAGAAAGACTTTTTCCCTTGAAAATGGCACTAATTAGTAGTTTTGCCTTTGAAACAAAGAGCTTTTCTAGACAGTGGGGTAGGGCAAAGTCTTTCAGGATAAATACATAAAGTACAGGTTCACAAATTACATCAGAGGTTTGAAACCAATAAATAAGTTACACCAAGCTGTAGTCTGGAGTAGCATAAACCCAATGGACCTAAATTCCTCCCTGCGGTGATTCTGTGAAATCGGTGAAGTTACACTAGGGCTTTGAAATACCAGTTTTATTGCATAGGAGTAGGCTCATCTTCCTTAGAGGCCACAGATGGATTCCAGCTATCGTGAAACAACTAGTTGTCAAGAATGGATATCCAAAGGGAATTTTCTACAAAAGAACTGAAGAGAAGCTTGCATCACCATTAAGTGTTTAAAATAAAGCAACACGATAAGGAGCGTGATTAAGGATAGGGGGGGATCTCATGGTGCCCAACAAGCTTTGGAGACTGAAGTCGCATGTGAGTATGAAATCGCGAGAAGGAGGGAAGAAGAAAAGGAAGGTACAATGAACAGACGTCAAGCAGGTTAATGGTTGGAAGAATCATGATCTTCTCACCTGACCTCCAACATAACACACTGCAAGAATGCAGCAGGGAAAAGCAGAAGTGAGAATGAGCTGGGATAAAAAGAAGGATATAAAGTATCAAGCTGCTCTGAGTAAATAGGATAAGAAGAAAGCAAGGTCTCAGCAAAAGCACATGTTACAGAGCCTTCCAAATACACGTATTGCCCAGGGCTGATGCTGTTTTCCAAAAACCTTTTTCCCATTTCCAGTGTTAAGCTGAAGGGTGCAGAATGCACCATTAATCTTAAAAGAAGCCACTTTTATTTCCAGGAACAGAGTTGTCCAAGCTTGGCAAGACTGCGAATTCTTTTTACTTGTCCTGTTGTAGGTAGGTTTTAGTGGGTGATGACATTCATCTGTTGTAGCAAAGGATAAGTAAGATTGTTTATTCCTATTTTTCTCACAGGAAGATGTGCATTCTTAGTATTATCTTTATCCTTATTCTGAAAAATTCCCATTCACCTCAAAAGCTTGCTTAGCCGACACAGATTAAGGATCCAGGCTGCATCTTAGTACATAGCAGTTAAGTGCTGCAAACAAGCAAATGAATGGGAAGATAAACGTAAATGAGCTATAACTCTTACAGCAGAGCTCTCTTCTTTTTCTCAGTTTCCTACTCACTTTAATCACTGACTGGTTCTTTAGGAAAAATCCTCACATTTTTGGTCTCTTTGGGCGGAGTTTGTCCCACTAACTAAAATTTGGTCACCCCAGTCTAAGCTCATCCTTTGAAATCTCTCTGTAGAAAGAAATAGCCATCTCTGGAGGTTGAGTCACCCCATTCAAGCACGGCCACCGAAGATAGCTGGGATATATTGCCCTCTGGGGGTGCTTATTTTTCTCTACTGCTTATAAGGGAAACTTAGATAATTCTTAGATATCTGAAGCTGGACAAGATGAATCCCAAACTTTGTAAGCAGATATATTAATACAATTAAATGAAAAATACAATTTTTTTGCAGATGTGCTATACATACGTTTCTGTCCTTTCCTGCCCTTTTCTCGGCTTCTCATCTCTTTGGTGCTTAAGCTGTAGATCTCAGCAGCTTCTATGGGAGAAAGGGAAAAATCCTGATTGCCTCCTAAAAAATAATCCAGTGCAACCACACAACAATCTTTATCATTCACAGCCAAGCACCTACTTTGTTAATTATCCATTACAAAATGACAGTTTCCTACAACTTCTCTGTTGTATCTGGAAATAGGTGACCACCTTTTCATGTTGTTTGGGGCCTTATCCATGTACATAAAGTTTTCTAGTCTCCTCAGAGTTGCTCACAGGTTTTAAGGCATTCAAGGACCTTGTGGTAATGACATCCATGGGCCACTGAATGTGGAAATACCCAGTCCTACAGCTTCATAGCCTTTCAAGCTAGGATCATAATCTTATTAATTAAGATTAATCTTAATTCCCTGGAGGAAATGGCAAAAGGCAAAGGAGCAGAAGTCTCACTGTTTGCACTTGTCTCTGCCCATGCACCCTGGCCCTTCAATTCCTTGGCATCTGGACCCCTACATAGATAAGCCTGTCCTTAATTTTAGTCCCACTGAAACCAGCTGGCAGGGATGTCCCCACGCGCCTGCTACCAAGCGCTCTCAGAGACACCACAGAGGAGGATGTGGGCTTCTGGTCTGGCTCAGCACCGATGCTCTTACTCTCTGCTGTGTATGAATTTTGTTGATTCAGGGCTTAAGGGTACATATCATGATTTACCTACAGCCAGTGAGAGACACATTCTCCTTTCACAGTGTATAATTAATGTAATTCTTCTAGTGTAAGGCTAGGGTTCTGGATTAAGCCCAAGTGGGAGCCAGCATCATGTGATATAACTTAATTGTCTTACTGTCAGCTGTGCTTTGCTGAGCATTTGGCCTTCGGTCTTTCAGGTTGAAGCTCCAAGTTAATTACAAATACCATCAGGATTGCGATGTAGCCTAATTCCGCTTACCTCCTAAACATTGTTTAATCAATTTTGAAATTCTAATCTACACTTCATAAAGTTTATTGGTCATGTAATTGGCTAAATCTGTCATTGGAAATGTGGAGGGAATTGGCTAATTTAACTAGACAATAGACTTAAAAAATCCAATGTCCAGATAATCCTGTTGTTGATGTCACAAACTTCTACTCTACCCTTTTTCTTTTAAAAACATTTTTACAATTAAGATTGATTATATAAGGCTGATTATTCTAAGGCTGATTACTTTCAGTGCTGCGGGGAGAGCTTTTCCTCTCTCTCTCTTCTTCCACTCAAGTGTGGCAGAGGCAGCGCTAAATGCAATTGTGGATTCAGAAATGTTTATGGTAGGCAGAGCCTTCAGATTAGCATGACACATGGAATTTGTGAGCTGTTAGATTCGATTTCAAAGCATTAGGCTAGGATTTCACATTTGCTTTTATAAAATGCAAATAGACTTCAGTTGCTTTGTTATTAAGATGGATTTGAAATGCTAGTCAGGGAGCAGATATGGAACTCATACTCGTTACACAAGTCTTGCTTCCTGGAATGAATTTTTTTTCTTTTTTCTTTAGGATTTCTCCCAGATGCTAAGTAAACTGCTACTGTGAGACAGGCCAACCAAAAAGCCATTCCCCTCGCTAATAAGGGAAAAAGAGGCAAGGAATGAATGAAGTGAACTCAGAACAAGGGCACACAAAGTCTTTTCCAAGAACATGCATTGAAGGAAGAAAAATGCAGTACACACTGGCCACAGAAGGACAATTGCTGGTGTATGCAGAGCTCCTCTGCATTAGTGCTTAAGGCAAACGAGCTGCCTTGTCTGGCAGCAGACATCTTTACTGGTGATAACACCATGGCTTCTAGAACTAAATGCAGGGGTCACTGCTGGTGTAGGTAAAGATGTAGAATCCCACCGTTCATGGTGCAGGTAAGTGAGGGAGCTCCAAAGCACGGTGCCAGCATTATTGACTATCCTGAACATCACAGTATACCTTTGGCTGTGAGGAGAGGACCTACTGGTAAGTGTGCATGACACCTGAAGGTCTCCCCAAGGCCAGGTTAGCTGTGTGTCCTGACAGCAGGCCTCCCCGTGGGGCCCATGCACTGCAAGAAGTGCATGGAGGAGTGAGCAAACCCAGCAGCTCCCTATCCTGCCACGTGCATCCAGATTGCCAGAAGTCTGCCTGCAAGCAGCCGACAGACTGTCAAGCAGCTGCAAGGACAAGAGGTGGGGAGATCCCAGGTACTCCTAGATTGCACCAGAAGAAGAGGGTGGAGTGGCCTTTACAGTTGTTTTAGGCTGTCATCAGATTTCCAGCCATCAAACTGCAAGCAAGACCTCAAATGTCATTTAAGATTTCAAGTTAGCTTCTAACTGGAGTCTCTGAGGCAAAATCTCAATCTGATGAATAATTGGATAACCCAGTTTTCTAACAAAAAAAGACCAACACCTGCTATAAAGAGCATTTTCATGGTTGTAACTTTTAGTCCTAGTTTTAGTCAAATATTATGGGAATGCATGCAAACACCTGTGAATTTCCAGGAATTTGCAGACAGCTCTCAGCATCCCAGGTTTCCCATTGTAATGCATGATAAACAGGAAAGGCAGAATGATCACTTGAATTTCTTGTTAATTATGCCTATAAATAAGAGAACAAACACTTTTTTTTTTAAATCCTCTCTGCATACTTCAGACAAACATTGTGCTGGCTAAAAAGGCTGAACCAGCCAGTAAGGCTCCCTGGTCCATGCTGACATGTTTGCAGTGATCTGTGCATGGGTTAGGAAGGAAGCATGACTGAGCGTTTCTATGGAGATTAGAAAGAACAGGTCTTGTTTTCTAGGCATAGCCTTAATTAGCAAATGCTTAAAGTTAGGAAGATCTGTTGTTTTTACAAGGACATTTTGTTCCAGCAGTGGTTGTGTTTTCCTCCCTTTGCTCAAGCTGCGAGAGGCTGGGAGGCCAAAGGAGGCCAGGGTGAAGAAGAGCTTTCTGTCTCTCACATCCACAACACCTGCCTGAGAGGTACCACGCTGCAATGAGACCTGGAGTCTGAGGCTGCTGCTTTGTCAGAGCAGAATCAGGAGAGCTTTCCCCAGAACAAAATGCATTCTCTTTAACTCAAAAGGGTGATTTATCAGAATAGAAATTTAGCTTTCAGGATATATTTTTTTGGCCCTCCCCTGAGATTACCAAGAAGAGAAGAGTGGGCTAAATGAAATGAAGTCTGATGCGTCTATGTATTTATAGATACTTTTGGAAAGATGTATAGATCTATATGCAGATATACCCTGTAAAGGTAGGAGCAGAGCCCTGTAACTTATTTAATGTGCAATATCGACCAACATTTTGTTATCTGCTTGTAACCGTTAGTCTTGTCAGCATGAATTGTGTTGGGCTGGAGCAGGCGATCTGAGGGAAGGGGTTTCACTTGAAACTCTGACACGAATTCCCTGTGCCTCACGGAGTGGAGACAGCGTGTCCTTAAACCTGAACAATTCTGCTTCCCACTTCAGCTGTGGTTCATTAAACCACTTTCTGATTCTGGGTCAGGATGGAATTGGTTATGTTGGAATGAGACCCGTTTTCAGACAAAACTTTTATTTTCTCCATTTTCCCTTTCACCGCAGATTTACATCCCCAGTCTTTAGCTGGATAAAATCACTTCTGCCCCTTTGCTTGTGCTTATGAGGAGGCGCTTTCTCAATACTTGAGTCCTAGCTACTTTTTATAGCTCCAAAATGCAATACAGATTCTGCTCCTGAGCACTGAAGTAATATTTTAGCAGAGTGGGGCTGAACTCCAGTACTCAAGTGAAATAGAGAGATGTATGCGTAGATTCAAGCTGGTTTCATGCTCTCTTTGAAGCGTGCTGAGACCAAGTCAGTCTCTTCTAGCTGTCCTGTCATTTCTCTTACACTTTATACCCAAGCTGAGGTATTAAAAATATTGCTATTAAAAGTCTATAATGGCTCTCTGTGTTACTTCAGAAGTCCTACCTCTTCAGCCAAGCTTGACAGATATAGACATCTTAAAGAAAAAATGACCCTGATCTTTTCCTTCTGCTTCTTGGCTGCATTTTTCCAACCTCTTTTCAGAGAAATATAGTATTTCAAATATCTCACAGAAAAAATATGACTCCTCCCAAACTCCTGAGGCCACTCTCACAGGTTGCCTGTGGATGCTACTGCTTCTTGAAAGGAGCTATGCAGTAGGACCACACTGGCTGACCCAGCATGAAGAAGTGTCTTGTACCCGAATGCCTCAGATCCATGCATCTACAGGGGGTGGTTTTGGGTTTCGTGGCAGACCACTCAAAAAATTGAGCAAGTAAGCTTGTCTAGCCATGTCCTTTGACACTGATCAAGTGACAAGAATATTTTTGGCTTCAGTCTTTCAGCCTAGCTTGTATCCCTATACTGCTTTTGCTGTCCTCTAATGGATAAAAGTTGCCATCTGTGAAGATCTGTACGGGCAGGATCCGGATCTCTGCTAATGTCCTATTCCTAATATCCTTTAGCCAGGGCATAGTGCTCTGTTGTACTCTAACAGTTGCTGGCCCTGGAATGCAAGTAACTTCCCGGCCTCTTTTATGGGGCTCTGAGGAGAAACCCTGCTGCAGGATGATAACATTTAGCGGGATTCCCCAGAGGCATTGCAGTCGCAGGCGCCAAGTAAATGACCCACCACACTCCTACTTGTATGATAAGGAACTTTACCAGTGCACTTTGCAGCCTGCTTTAATATTACCTCTGTCGTCTCCTCCTGCTTTTTTTAAAGCTACGTGTCTTGCCTTCGCGGGACATCTGTGGGTACTGGGTGGCCTGTATAGGGCAAGAGAAAATGCGTAAGAATAACAGGGCTCAATTCCATTGCCACCATGGCTCTCATCAGCTGCAGAGTCAAAGCAGCAAGCGCTCAAGCTATAAAAACTTGCTCTCTTACCAGTGTTCAGGCATAGGTGGGAGCTGCTGTAATTTCATGTGATTCACATTTACCTTTCAGAGGTGCACAGGACCACTGCCTCATGGTCTTGTGCTCAATAGACATAAAACCCTACAAAGGTAGAGATGGTGGAGTTTTATACTCATTTTCTGCCCTGAGGTGCAGAGGATTTTGCCTTGGCTCTATGCCAGGCCATTTTGTTAACTGGGAGGAGGTGGTGAAGAGGAAGTCATTTGCCATGTGGCAGAGGATGTGGGCAGCACTAATTCACAGGCATTTTCCATTTGCTCTTTCTCATGCAGAGCTTCTGCTTTTTTCTTTATTTATCACAGGTGCAGGACCCTAACAGTATTTCTGCAAATACAGCTGTTGTCTGTGTTGGATGACAAATTCAAAGAAACAAGACAGCAGACTTTGGTAGACTTCATTGGTATTACTGCGATAAGGACACTTAGCTCTAGTATTGTGTAAACATATGATAGCTGATGTTTAATAAAAGAGCCCAGGGCAAAGGTCTGAATGTAGCATCTCAGCACACTGGTGTACTGTAAGCTGGATTATGTCTTGCAGAAAACTGTCCTTCATTTAAGATACTGCAATAGACTGCTAAGCACATGTTTCCACCCAAAACAAAGGCAGCTCGGGAATTTGAATATTGTGGGAAGCCGGGCTTTGTCTGGGTATTGTTTTGGGAAAGGAATATGTGTGGGTGGATGAGAGACAGTTCAGGTGGGGAAGGAGGGAGATAGCATGTGGGAAACAGGCAGCAAAGGGGAGCTGCAGCACAGCCAAGCTCCGTGGATGCCTGTCCTGGGAGAAGCCTGAGAGGCCGGAGAGCTGGCTGGGAAAGAACTGCTGCTGTGAGAAGAGAAGTTGCCTCTGGTTGTTTGCATCCTACTGTGTTTATGAGACCAGACTCTCTATATTGTTCTACATAAAAAGAATTGCATCAAAAATGCTGGTCTCTGCTATTAATGTCTTTACTTGGAAAAAAACTTAAGGGCCCGAATTTTGTACAGCTGGAATGGTGTGGGATTGCCTTTATTTTAATGTGGCATATTTTCTAATAAAGCTTTTTTCTCCTTTGCCGTCTCAGTCCTTACTTGTTGTTCCTGTTGTCTCTATTTCTCGGGAGAGGCAATAGGTCTCACAGTAAGAGATTCCCCATCACCTTGGGGAAGCCTCTTCTCTGTAGCACAAAAAGCAAGGTCCTGTCTGAGGGCAGAACTTGTCCCACCATGGAGCTCAGCTCTTTTGTGTTAAGAGCTGATGTTGACACCTATAGAAAAGGCAGCGTTTCATGTACTTAATGCTCATCCATCCAAACAAGTGTAAGAAGTCTACCTGTCCAGCTGGCCATTCATCTGTGCTTCTGATGGATTCCTTTGACTCAGATGAACGATGTCCAGAGGAGAGATATTAAAGCAAAGGTTATTCACAGGGTTTATGAGAAAATGGCAATATTTCCCAGTTGGAAAAAATTCCCAAAGTCCAGCTGGTTTGATCAAGCTGAACTTAGAGTCCTCGGAGCAGGTGAGAACGTGAGCCACTATTTGCATATTGCTGCCAGGTATTGATCTGGACAAGGTCCTCCTAGTCAACGAGTGCATTTGTTGAACTCCCCTTACTTCTCCTCACACCTAAGCAGGCTTCTGTGGTTGTTGATAGCATCATACTGTGCCTGGGGAGCTTTTCTGTACAGAACTGACTGTCCTGAACCCCAGAAGGGCAGTGGCTGTCCACAGTCAACAGGTAGCCAGGGGTTCAGAGGCATCTCCTAGTGCAACGGTGACACAGTCCAGCAAAGGAGAGATCTACAGATGCTATTGTAAAGTAAGCAACCATCTCACCAGTGAAATTACACCTGTTCAAGAAAATAGCAATAATTTTGAAATTCAGCCAAAATAAACCTGCAAAAAGTTAGCCAGAACTCTCTTGTGATTCTGGACTGCCTATAGTAGGTAAGGCAAAGGAGTAATATGGCAAATTCTGAGAGCAAGGATACCACTGCAGCCCATAACCACAACCCTTTAGATGAAGCATGCTTAGACTTGAAAAGTAATTTATATAGAAAAATCCCTCTGGACTCCTCCCTCCCACCTCTTTGAGTCCTGATAATGTTCTGGGAGGTGTCACACTTACTGCTGAGATGTTTAAAGCAAACCTAGTAGCTAGAGAGGTCACCTACTAATGGAGATGCCATCTTACTGGGCTTCTCTAATTGCAACCAGCAGTCAATTCATTGCCATCTTTCTGAGCCTCTGGCTGCAGCTGGCAGGGAAAATAAAACAGCAGCCACTGAGATTCAAAGAGCTGTGTGCAATCTGGATTGTGCATTTAGAGAGTGTTTATTTAAAAAAGCTATTATCTACCCACTGCTCATAACTCTGTTATGCCCTGCAAGAACCTTTGTACTATGTAATTGTTTTGCCTCTCTCTAAATGCATATTCCGCTGGTTTGCATTAGCTGCTACCTCATAGTGATTATGGTCATCATTCACCTAGAACAATTCAAATCAGATTTGGAAGTGGTGACATCACCTATGTACGAGTAGTGTCTGTACAGTAGGGGCATACTGTCCTCAACCTAGGCCAAACCCGTCTTCTGTTTTCCTCTGGTGTCTTACGAACCATAGAGTTTATGCAGAAAAGCCTTTCTCTCTTCCACTGCAAGTAATGTGTGTTGCAGTTACTGTTATTTGGGACCTTAATTACCATTCTAAAAACTATGACCCTGTGCACACACACCGAAATACGTTTTCTTTTTAACCCAGTGCATTTACAGAGAGCATTCGTCTTATCTATTATGTCTGTGGACATCTTCTTAACATCTGTGACATATTATGTAATGTTTCTTCTGGCTCTCCAGTAAACAGAAACCATACGAAGGTTCAGTGTTGGTGCTCCTTTGGACCTACCTAATGCTGGCCCTGCTGTTAAGGTTGGAGAACTACCGACAAACAGTGGAATGAAAAAAATTATTGGTGTAACTTGTGTGTAGAAGATTTCTAAGTTCATTTAAACTATGACAAGCATAGCTGATTTTTGGTAAGATGCTATATATTGGTAGGACAATAGAAATCTGCAAGAAATGTTGGCAAACCTTCACAGGATTTTGACTTAGCTTTCCTAGCACATAGGTGGGAAAGTTTTCTTTTTATTATTCTGTTTCTTAATTTGCTGGCTGTGTTCTGACAATTTGTATGCCAAATAACTCAGCAAGATCAGGAAAAGATCTTTTCCAAAATATGTGTTCTCTCATTATGTAACAAAGCAAGTCAATGTTGCCGAATTGATGGCACCTGTTTCCAGTACAGCAAAAGGATGTATTTGTAGAATACCTCACACTTTTCAGAAATGCTACCCATAATGAAAAGTTGCCTTCTGGAAGGTCTGCATGGTAAGGAAAACTTCTGGATTGCATTTTCAGTTGTACCAGTCTCAGTATCAATAGCATTTGCCATTAGGGGTAGGTCCAAATTTTTGTACTGAGATAACATGAATCATAATTACCACTTAACTCTTCATATGTGAAGTAGGCAAGGAAGTCCTATCACCACGGTAGTGTCAGCAGGTGAGTTCACCACTTCTCAGAGAGTTAAGGCTGGACTGGTATATGTCTTAAACCCTCCTTCTGTCTCAGTGCTCTCTGTAACAACTGTAGGAATAGTGTTAACCATTTGCAGTGCCAACATTACAAAGATATGAAGGCTGATCATGCTAGAAAGATTATTTTTAACAGTCCATGCATAGTAATGTGTGAGAAATTCAGAGTGAACTGAGTCCAGTCATAAACAGGGTGGATACTAATACGACAGTGCGGGTGATGGATTTGCAGCAATAAAAGTTATCTTTAATGGCTTTAGAAGTATGTTTTTTAACACTCACCAGCACTCAGAGCCACTTGAATCTCTTTTCTAAAAGCCTGCTTATTTTAAAAGTGCATTTGAAAGACTTTTAGCACCTTCCGGGAGTGAACTGAAAATAGGGTCTCTCTCTCTAAGTATCCAAAGAATAGAGCCTTTCCACATGTGTGTAATAGTAATGTTGAAGGTCCTACTGAACAAAATTATGTTAGCCAGTGTCTGTGAAATAAAAATCAAAGTAAGGCCCAAGTTTTTCCTTTAGTTGATATGACTAAGTCAAGTTTAGCTTGAGTATTTCTGGAGAAAAGTTTTCCAGTGTCAAAGAAATAAAAAGCTGGATGTCCAGCTTCCCCTCTTGCTTGTCTCACTGCAGTCTACTCACGTAATTAGAGAGGCTGATTTCTCAATTGTGCAATGAATTTGTACAGAGCAAAATGACAACAGCAGAGGTTTAAAGTTCCAGCTGTGAATTTCCTCTTTTCTGTTGGCTTATATCAGAGCCAGGGATATATATCCTGCAGCTTTTTGTGATTTACAAGAGTGATATTCACTTTCTGTAGAAAGCCTCACGTAAGGCTGTTTACAAGGCTGGGTTTACTCAGGTAATTCAAACAAGGCAAGTCTGGTTTTCCATCCAAAACCGTTCTCCCAAGAAGCAGAAGCAAACCCACCCGACCAAGCTAAGTCAGCACTCACAAGTGCTCTTATCAGCAAAATCAAACAGACAACAGGCAGCCATACAGCACTGTAATAAAAAATGTATTTGGCATTTGCCGGACTATTTACTGTTTTATTGAATACCACACTCCTCTGAGTGATGACTGCAAATTCCAGGGACAGTCCGGCCCACTCTCCCTTCAAGACTGGAATTTTAATGGCTCCGATAAGAGAACGCCTTCTTTCATCAGATATTGTGGTGTTTATTTTAGCTTTTTGCCTCTTTTGTGGCAACTGGGTCTGCACACAGGCCTGGGGTATCAACCGATGACAGTCGGTCCTTTCAGAAGCCTCACCAAGGCACTTGAACCATCCATTACGCAGGGCAGCGTGAGATAAATTTATCAGAAACATTTGCACGGGCCTTCAGCAAAGGAAGTGGTGCACTCTGTGTATTTTCTGCAAGCTTGGTTGGCAGCACAAATGGGACCAAATGATGGAAAGATTTGGTTAGCAAGAAGAGACCGTTCCCTCGTTCAGGTTCGCTTCAAGTTTCATCAGTCCAAGTGAGTCCACTGTGAACCTACTGCTTCTGCGTGGACGTGGGCATGTGGATGAAATGAGTGAAAGACTCAGTTATGTTTAACTTTGTTTTACTTTTACATTTGTTGTCTTTTGACTTCCTAAAGCTTAAACCCAAAAAGCTTAATGTCGTCATCTAAGCTGACACTCCACTTGTAGCCCAGTTCAGGACATTGAGACAGAAAGAACAATATGTACAGATCCTTATTTTTACAAGCATTGATCATTTGATCAGAGGTCATACTATTTGTAACTTTTAACATTTCCAGCCCAAGAGCTGAACTGTCACATATCGATGTGTGTTTTCTTCTTTCATAAAGAGATGTTCATTACAGTCTACTTTGCAAACCAGTTTTCCCTTACTCTTTAAAGAAGACAGAGAAATACTGTAACAGGTAACTCCAGGATGTGCTGATGGATTTGTCATGAATTTCCTTCAACACATCTATCAGTGCTTCCCACGACTATTGGCTACAACTTCAACAGTCAGACCTCATTCTCAGTTTGACACCCAATGCTTTGAAACAACTGCCTACTTTGACCAAAAATATGTATATAATAATGATTGATGTGGTACAATTTGTGTGTCTGAATCTAGAAGAAAGGTGAAGCCAATGCCCATGACAGGTAAGGCATTTGTTAGGAAAAGCCTTCTCCCAAGCTGCTGGTGGGAATTGATCTTGTGTTGCTTGGTGGATGGTATCTTATTGCACTGGAGTTGTTCTTTCTCTGCACATAAATCTAAATGTGCTCAGAACAGTAAATTGGCCCCTTTTCAAAATGTCACTGTGCTGAAACAAGTGCAAAGCTTCCCACAGCCCCACTGGGATTTTCTTGAAGTCCACAAGCAGGCTCATGGCCAAGATGTAGGATGCAAAGATGGGGCTCAGCTGCAGTCTGGCTAGATATTCTCAGAGGTCAGGTGCTTTGCCTCAGGAAGCCTCCACATGGCCTGTCTTTAGACCTTTTAGAGGTTATGGTGGTATATCCCTCTGGGACACTCCTACAGAGTTGCATGGTGGTAGCTCTGGCAGGGTCAAAGTGCCTGGCCTGGCTGAAAGTGGCCTCCTCCCAGCACTGCTGAGAGCCCTCCCTGGCCACCACAGATTGGAACAGTCCCACACTGATCCTGACCCTGGCAACTGAACCCTGAGGAGAGTGCACTCAGGGCCCTGACAACCAGAGGTTTGGGTCTCCTTGAAATGAATATCAATAGTGCTGCTAAATCCTCAGGAAAATCCTTGAGAGCAGAACTGGAGGTTTGACACCTCGTTTCCATTGGCTTTCAATTGCAATTAATGTCGTAGCTGCTCCTTATGCCTTTGGAAAGTTCAGCCCATAAAGGCTAGAATTTCCCAATGACCCTAAGCAAATGCAGAACTTGTGCAAACCCCTACATTTCTGTGGTCCCCTGGAAATCCTCTGTTTGTTTTGCTAACAATTTTTGTGATAATTTATGTTTTCCGAAAACTGGCATAGAATTCTTAAGAAAAACATAATCTGGTTGATTTTCCAGGTGGATTTAAGCATTCAGTATGTGAGCCATGAACTCTGGAGAACACTCCCCTAAGGTCAGCAGCACTGGGTCAGGCTCTGCAGACCATACTGTGGGATGTGGGATGCACCTCAGGTTAATGACTTGCAATTGCATGCAGCCTTTCCTAAAGCTGCGCGTGTAGTTAATGCATATCAGAACTCAGCGAGACTATTCAAATTACCTCAATTTCCCAATGATTTATGATGTATGTTACTGACATCGCTGGTTATTTATCTGTCCTCCTAGTGTTGCCAGCCAAAGCAAAGAGGGGAGAAACAGATGCAGTAATATTATGTTTGAGCAAAGGGTCAGATGTTTTCTGGGACAGTACAAGTTTGATAGAAGGGTACTAAAGGACTTGAAAGTCAGAAAACTAGCAGAAACATCAGTCCAGTCCAGAGTCAAAGCAACTGAAAGAGCCTTTCCTCATTCTCTTTCTATGGTGAATCATTTCCTGCCTCTGGAAGAAGGATTCTGTTCATTTAAGTATTTTTCCAGGGTGTATTTTATATTGTAGACTGGAAGTTTTTTACAATATGCCATTTATGACTTTTCATAACCCTAAAAAGTTAGGTTTCTTTAGTAGGAGAAAACCCACTTCAAACACAGCGCTTACAATAAATGGGCCAAATTCTGTTCTCAGTTACAGCTACGCAGCCCTCATCCTTAATGCATGTAATAACTGAGCTTAGTAGAGGTAGTGGATTAAAGGCCTGGGGTTCCAAAATCCACCCTCAGATGCATGTGTGTGGCTAGGATGAAATCAACGGGAGTCCCATGTGTACATCCAGGGTAGACTTTGGCTTGTGATTTTTATTGTTTGCGCTATTGGATAAAATTGATTCCAGCGTTACGTTTCTCAGTCAGAGTTATTTCTACATCATGCATCAAAATGTTGGCTTCGATCTCTTCTTCTTGATAGTAGCTTTGAGGAGTATTTGTTTTCTGGTTAGTTTGGGCCCATTATTAATCATTCTCAGGCTTCCTCTAACCTTTTTTTTATTATTTTACTGATGGCAGATTTAACTGTTGGCTCACCTTTATTTCCAAAACAGATGAATTTTATTAGTCTCTAATATTAACCAGACCCAACTAGTTGATAGAGTTAAACCAATGTGGGCCAGATGTTCAGCTGGTGAACTGCAGCCCCGTTGATTTGGGTACCCTGTCTGGGAGAGTCTGACAGGGTGCCTGGGAAAGTGGTGAGCCCCAGCTCACAAGTGCCACCATGTAGAGCTGAAGGTCAGCATGCTGGGCTCCTTCAAGTGCTCTGAATTAGAACAAAGAGCCCCATTAAATCTGCTGCTTTGTAACCAGAAGAGAGGTGATCTTTCAGGGGGTATGTTTTTCTTTTAATAGTTGGAGCTCAGGGCTTTGGGAGAAATATATTTCTTTATGTTGGTAGTAGAATGAGTCTGAATGAGAGTAAAAGCTCTAGTGAGGAGCTGGGGGCTGTTCTTGAATCAGTAGCTTACACCTCGTCACCTAGCTTTGAAATTTGGGTCAGTCTCTAATCTTAAATCTTGGCATCAGATTCAGAAATACAGGCAATCTCATGAAGATGAGGTGTCCTTTCTTCCTTGTTTTGTTTTGGTTTTTTCCTCTTCTGCTTTTCTTTCTCTCAGAGAGCAAGAATTGCAGCTTGCGCATGGTTCTAGGTCTACAGGAAGCCTTTCTGCTATGCAGGCAGTGCAATTTGCAAGGCTTATGTAAAGGCTCAGGAATGAAAGGGAAAAGTGGTGAGGAGAGGAATTTCTTATAGCCACCAGGAAGGCATGTGGACCTTCTGTGGAAGAGGCTGAAAGATCTGAATGTTTAGGGTCATCTTCTCTAGCAGTTTCAAATGCAGCAAAAGAAACAGTGTTACCCGTTTTATTGCCTCCTTATTTTGGTAGCTGTTATTTGTGCAGCCTATCTCTGAGCGTTCATTTGTGCACTTGGAGTCAGGACAGACAGAACTGTGGATACTTTTAAAGTAGACGTAAGGTTTGCTCAAACTAATTAAGCTGAATTTAAGAACTTCCTCTCAATTCTCAAGTAATTCTTAATTATAGGATCACAGGAAGGTTCAAGCTGGAAGGGACTTCAGGAGGTCTCTAAGCAGGAACCTCCTGCTCAAAGCAGGGTCAGGTATTATCTGGATATTTGGAAAAAATAATGTGCATATAACTGGAAATATTACCTATTAGATTTTAGTTTTAAACATAAGCATGACTCTCTTAGAGCTCTTATAGCCTTTAAAAGAAAGCCTAGTACTCAGTCTCATGGTTTTATTTTTATTTCCATCTCTAGCAGTCGCTTTTAGAACTATTTGCAGTAGAAGCGCACCGCCTTCACCAGGCGCGAATTAGGCATCAAGCCCTCAGTGCAGTTCACCAGCATTTCATGGCTAAGAGCTGTTCTGGAGCCGGGACAGACAACAGGCTCCAAACTGAGCAGCAGGCTGGCATTGGTACTTGTACCTTTTGTGTGCTTGTTACCTGCACTTAGGAAGCCTGGAGAAAGGCATAAGGAGTCATTTGTCCTGGAGTGTGGGGTCCACAAGTTGCTGAGGCAGTGACAGGTTCTGCAGCCATGCACAGCAGTTTTTTGCTGTCCATAGCTGGTTTTCCGTTTTCTGTAGTGTTTACTGGTAGCAAAAATATTTGTGATGTGGAGATTAATTCCTGCAGAATAAATCACAAGCACACCTGCGGAGAATGGTTTCTCTCAGAGTGGCCTTGGCTGTAGTGCACATGGCCATTGCTGTATTTCTTGAGAAAGACAATACGCTCTTTTCATTTTCCCAGTTTATTATAGGGTCTTTGCTCCATGCCTTGGTCTGTTCATGTAAATTCTTATGGACCTTTGTCCACAGCTTGTAAACTGAGCTATGAGGTCACATCATGGGCTTCTGGGGAGAATAAAAGGTGCTTTACATGGAAGATCCGTACATTGGGTTGTTTCTGCCTTGTGAACATGGTAGCGATGTGCTTCACAACTGAGCTTGGTACCTGTGTGCCAAAATGCTGTCAGCTGCAGAGAGATCTGTTATAATATAAAGAATAGACCTAAAGGAAAAAGATCAAGTTTTTTGAAAGATTTGGGCTGGCTGGGGCCATTGAATACGAACTTGGACACACAATTAGCCTTAGCTCAAAACTTTATCCTCTCAACATGTTTTATTAAGTTCCGCTTCAAATGGTCCTGCTTGCCTGCCACATCACACTGTTAACGAAGGATTGTGGCAGGAACAGGAACCGGTCTGTGAGACATGTCAGGCGTAGCAGCTACCAGCGTATCTACGCTGTGCTGGCCAGAGGCCCAGGGTAACACCACGTTCCCTTCAGAGTGCAAACCAGAGCTGTCCTTGCACTAATTCTCCTGTTATGCCTAATCATTTATTTAGGAAGGGTTTTATCTATAAATACAAAGCCTAGAAAGTGTTGCTTTTTTCAAATTTTATCAGGGAAATGCTGTGAGACCGAGCTGTTTCTAACCTCAGATTTTTTCTTGAGCCCAGTATTCCAGGCATTGTAGCTGCCACTGTACTCGAATGGCCAGCTTGGACATTTTAAAGTATCCTTCTGCACTCACTTGTTCAGAGCAGATCAATGGAGAACAATTCTACACATCCTTATACCTTCATTTATCTCAAAAGCTTCATCTAAAAACATTTACAGTTGAAGAATATGTTAATGTTCATTTGCTTAAAAATCTACCTAAAAATCTAAAAAAAAAAAAAAAAGGCAAGTAATAAACATGCAAGAACCATGCATGAAGTTATACTCAAAAAATATGCATTAGTTGAGCAAAGATGGCATTGTCATTCAGCTAAGGCTTAGCTTGGTGCCAGCATTACTCAAGCAACAATAGGTCACACAGGCCTTGACTGTATCTTGGAGAATTAGATTGCCCAAAGCTTTCTCCTTATCCTCCATCAATAGGGAATGAGAGCTCAGGGCTGTATAAATAATGCCGAAGGAAGTGCTGCGTTCGACAGGGCAACTAGAGGTTTTTTAACCTTGGAAATACATTGTGCATACCTGGATAATCAGGCCTTTTTGAAATCCTGTGGATGAGCATTGCTGTTCTCTCGCCGCATCTACCAGACTGTCACTGGTTGGCACGTAGAGAGAGGAATGAGTAACCAGTAGCGCATACCATGCCTATGAGCAGATTTCCCTGCTGCGGTGTAATTCTGTCACTGTCGGGCTCCTTTCAGTTCTCTTCAGAAGAATTCCAGGAAATCGGATGGATTTTAAGCCAGTAGACTGATTACACGACCGCCAAGTCATAAGGGCAAAGCGCTCCATAACTATCCTCAAGAATCCATTAAAGCCCTGCTGAAACATGATCTACCACTGATTAAAGGGGATTAAAAGCAGGGGGGGAGAGCTTTTTGAGTTGTAATGCACTGAATGAAAGAGATCAATAAATGAAGCAGGGCGTTCTGAGAATCAGCTTGTCCTTGCAAATGTTTTATTTCAGC
This sequence comes from Fregata magnificens, assembly GCA_013389945.1. Taxonomy (NCBI): domain Eukaryota; kingdom Metazoa; phylum Chordata; class Aves; order Suliformes; family Fregatidae; genus Fregata; species Fregata magnificens. The sequence continues at coordinate 94,369 of WAAD01028237.1, forward strand.
TTCACTGGGAGAAACTGCACCTGGGCTCTTCCCACCAGCTCCATGGGAATCAGATCAATTTTACGGGGTTGCAGGGAGGATGGGGAGGTTAACACTGTTAATGGAAAAATACTGACAACTGTATCAAATGCTGCTGTTAATTCGAAACACTAGCAATGTCTTTCAAAGTAATGTTTCACCTTAATTGCCTTAGGGAATCATTTAGCTGTAATTGGAGAGTAGCTTAAAGTTATGTGCATTTCTGAAACTCAAGAAGGAAAAGGAACGTGGCAAGGAAGAAATGCCTATCCATTGAGTCTATAGGGAAACCATTAACTTGGCAAAAACATAGGGGAAAGTTCAGTGATCAAGCAAGCTGGCAGCACGGAATCAGAGAGTAGGAGAATGGAGAAGAGGGCGGTGAACGAGCCCAATCTTCAGAGACAGGGTTTCCACTGAAATTGATGTTGTACACAAAGGAGGCTGGTGAAGTACAGCAGAAGCATTTGTCAGAGAAGACAAAAAGAGAGATGAATGGGAGTAACAAAGAGGCCCCTAGGAAAGTTCAGTGAATTGTGAGAGCTCACAAAAGACACGTAGGGTTGAATGAGGATACTGAAGGAAAGTGATCCGAAGTCATGTGTGCTGTTCTTGCAAGGTACAATCAGCCCACCAGGACTTCGGCTTTTGCTGCCCAGGAGCTAGTTTCCCTTGCTGAAGTTTTCATTTTGTTTTGTGCCCAAGCTGGGAATACTGCAGGGAGCCTGTTGCCCAGAGAGCTCGGTGCTTCCTGACGGTGGCCAAGTATCTGTGAGGTTTCTGACTTGGAGTACCCAAAACTATTAGATCCTTCTGCAAAATTGCTAAGACCTCTTTCGTAAGGACTGAGAAGGAAAAAAAGAATAGTTCTAAACAATATTGCACAACTGCTTAAAGTCATCAGTTGGGTTTGACCTGGTTGATAGTAGTGGTGGTACCACATTCAAGGAGGAGTTACTAGCACAAGGACATATTTGTTTATTTAGAAAAAGTGAAGGGAGGTGAGAATGACAGAATTTAAATTATGAAGGTGCATCCAGCTATCTGAATGCTTCTCCTACTATTTTTTTTCTTAACTACTGCTGCTGGTCACCCTTAATGAGCAAGACATTAATAAACTTACAACAGCACTGAAAAAAAGCACCAGGCTTTGCAAACACGCATGCAGTCTTTAACCTAAAAATGTTAGTGTTAAAGGAATAAAGTTTACCTTGCAATGCCAAATGTATTTTATTATTTACACAATGTATTTAAAAGTGGTGTTTTCCACAAGCTCAGAGAGAGAATCAACAGCAATTTTACATGGAATAACTACAGTAATAATTACTTAGAAGTTATTCTAGAGATTATTCCAGATGAGAAAGTGGTGAGATAGCATAGGTTTCTCAATCTCCTGGAAAGAGAGAATATTAGTCTACAGCAGTGTCCTGCTGGGATTATTCTTCATTCAGCCTTCTACAAGAAATAGAGATTGCTTGTGGGAACTTCTCATCAAAGAAATGCATACAAAAAGTCTTTGCCATGTCATTTCTACTCTCTTGGTTTTTTTCAGTGATAAGTGCAAGTTCTATGAAAACTTCTACTCTCAAATGAACAAGACTTTTTTTTTTTTTTTTTTTAATCTAAAATGATGGAAAACATTGCAAAAGGACTCCTCATTATTTTAGAGTCTTTCGGTCTAAAAGCCATTTCCACAGAGGAGGTTGTGCTGTGCTTCATTGGTTACAGCATCAGCGGGGGACACCAGCCCAGCACTGGGAGCACAAGCCCAATGTCACAAGCCAAAATCTGTTCCGGCACTTCTCTCAGGGCTGTAAAAGACTCTTCAAAATGCTAAGATGGAGAAGTCAGCACATCTGTTTAATTCAAAGATCAAATTGAGTGAATTAACTAAGACCTTCTTTCTTCTCATATGGCAACTAGAGGATCAGGGTGAACTTGTACTGAAAGCACTTAAATTCATACACACACACAAAAAGATGAAATCATGGGTAGGATTCCCATTCTCTGTTACCTTGCCAGCTTCCATAAACCATCTCCTTTTTTCTTCCAGCCCAAACCTCACAAAAAGTGAAATAAGCCTGAATTAAACACACTTGTTTCGAAGATACGGCACAAGCTGGGAAAGCATGCAGTAAGATAAGCTTAATTTCAGGTTTAGCTTTAAATTTCTAAATCTCCTGACAACATTGCACAATCTGAAGTAATTTCCCTGTTGAAAAAGATGTCCTTAGTCAGATCCAAGCCAGGAACTCTGCAGGTTTGGCAGCTGCACAGGGGCCAGCAGAGAGTGTGTCAGAAGGTAGACTAAGGTACTGAAATTGTTAAATTCTTCCAACAGTCCCATAGATGGGTTTGACTTAAGATAAGTGCCAACTTGTTTCACATATAGTCATTGTCAAGGAGGTGAAAATTTGGCAGCTTTGTCCCATCATATGCTACTTTTTTGCCTCCTTTGGCAGTCTAAGAGAAACCCCAGAGCAATGAGAGATTAAGATGGCATCTTAAGCCTAATTGGCTTGGAAATTATCTTATTAATAGGGCCAACCCAGGAACCGCTCACCAGTTTGATTGCAAAAATGAAGCACAGAATGTTTTTTCCTTTCTCACCCTTTTCAACAGATCTCTAATTCATTAAAATATGATAAAACTGTTGTAACTTTGGACTACTACTTAATATGAACCATTCCTGAGTCACCCAGGAATGGGAAGTGATTTGTGATTACCATGCCAGGATTCCCTGCAGCATGTGCTCTTCCAGGGGCACGGGCCTCATGTAATGTGAATGTCTTCCAAGGAGTAGGAATGGATGAATCGATCACCCAGAGCCATGAACTATAATTGGGTTTGGTTTTTTCCTTCAAGAAGGTTTTTTTAGAAACAAAAATCCTGACCTCAGACTTGGCTTGGGAGCTCCTGACAGCGGTCAGAGTTGCTGTGGTAATTTTGCGCTTTCAGCACACGGACCGACACGCTCCATGCCAGCACATATGTTAATCTAAAATACTGGTAGATGACACAAATCCAAATCACAACAGATTGCATTTTCGGTCGGTCAGCAGCACAAGAAGAACTCAGGCATGATACATACCATTATATCACAGCTAGTAAATAAATGCACACAAAAGTAAACAAGCCTTAGACAGATGAGTACCACGGTGAGGAAAGTTGAAAGTATAGCAGCTGAGAGCCCATATGGCTCCAGGGTACTTTACAGTGCAAGCACTGTCCCACATTGCGGCATCCTCCATGGCACGATGTGGTTCAACCCCGTTTACTTTGAAGCATTTACAGCTGCCTTGCACCAGCTGACAACTGGGCAATACAGACTGCCCAACATCTGCTAGAGGCAAAAAGAGAATTGGCCACAGTTCCAGAAGCTGATGTGAAAAATCTCCTGTTGAAAACACAGAGACCTATAAGACCTAATACAGGCAAGAATAATCTCATTTTCTGAGAGAGAATTGCTAATAATGATGATTTCTGAATAGGAGGAATTGCCTAGGAGAAAGCTTCCCAAACGCTCACTGGTTTGGAAACCAGCAGTGGCAATGGCAGCAGTGGCAGGAGTTCCAGAGCTCTGGTCTTTGCTGTTTGCAAGCACTACAGGACACGTCCTTCTTTTTGCTGGCCGTTTACATTCCATTTAGAGGTAGCTTGTGTCTGTCAGTTTGCAAACCTTTAGGCACAGTGTTAGTTGTGTTATTTCCCAGAGAACACTGCAAGATGAGCTATTCAAATACAGATCCCAAGGAGAAAAAAATTGTAGCTGCACAGAGCAGATCATATTTCAGAGATATTTAGGGACTTTTAGTCGCAGAGGGGTACTTGAGTGTTTCTTATTTTCACCGTCAGTCACTTTGATACCAAAATGGACCACTTTTTTGAGTATAACCTCTAGATCTCTTCCGCAGAGGAGACAAAGAGAATGACGAACCATGTCAGAGAAATGTATGGCTGTAGGACCTCCAGTTGGGTAACTGCTGTCCTCCTTGTGTAGGTTTGAAGCTGTAATGAATAATTGCAATGAAGGAAATGTATGCCAAATAATATTGTGAAACAGCATCATTCTCAGGACAGTTTGGCATTTCCTGGACACCATTTCAATGAACCAAGAAGCAGATGAGCCAGTGTCAGAAGGCACTATGTATGTCATATGGGAAGTGCAAATTCTGCATGTTGAAATGGGTGAGCATGACCGAGAAATAGCAGTCTGCAGTCAACATAGGTTAGAAAGGAAATCATGACTGCTTGGTATTCCAGCCACTTAAATAAATGAGAATAACATTTCTAAGCAATAGCGAGATAAAAGAATGAAAAGCATGAGGAAATGGCATACTGTGATTTAAAAATAGCCTAGCGCAAGCTGAGGCAGCCATGCTGAGCGTGGAGGGAGCTGTGCAGCTGTATGATCACTACTGCCTTACATGACCTAGAGCATGCAGCGACTCCCTTGATTTCTTCCTCTGTCCCAAATCTGTGCCTAGCTAAGGATTCCTGGGAACTTTAATGTAGCATTGCAGATGAGGATCGAGGGCCAAGCTATGTAGTTACAGAAGAGCCAAGACACATGTAACTTTAGGCTTTCTGGACTGGAAGGGGAAGAGGGTGCAATTTCAAAGGAATCACTAGTGTGGAAAGAATATGTGGAAATTCCTAGTTCACAACTGGAGCTATGTAAAACTTGGCCCTTGTGCTTTTCAGAGATTTGCTGTTTTCTCTTTTATGTCAGTTCATGCAGGCTTGCACCCTCTGGCTTTTCTTTTGTGTTCTGGGAATTGAATAAACCCTGGAAGTAGTGAGAATCATCTGGTCTCACAACCTAACCATGCAAAATCCACTGGCTGGCGTGGTTTTGATGTGAAATCATAAATCAGTCCAGGTTCACACAAAGGGTTTCTGAGCTGCAGCAAACTTTACACAAATGTGAACTTGGTTTTGGATTATTTTTATTTAAGTTTTCCTCTTAATTTCATCCCTTCTATGTTTTTTTCATTAACAAACATCTGGAAATTGCATAAGCCGTAGTAATACGGATTATTATCTTCTCTCTCTCTCCCCCTCTCTTGGTGTATCATTAACTTTTCCTTTTGCTCCCTCCTTTCCCGTTCCACACACAAATGGGCTTGAAAAAAGCCTCAACAAAAAGTGTGTTAGAAGGACTACAGTAGCTTTAGGACTCAGAAAAGAATGTATTCACAGGTCACACCAAGTAAGGAGCTTGAGTACCCCTCTCTGTGAGGTCTAATTTTGGTATGTTTGAACTATCAACTGATCTTATCGTGAAAAAATAAATGCTTATATTACAGTTAAGCATGAAGGTCGTAAGGAATAAATATATTCCTTTAGGTAGACCATTGTCCGGTCATTAATTTTACTTGTGTTTTTCTTAATGCCATAATTCCATCTAACTCAAAGCTCAAATGCTTATGTTGCACAGCCAGAGAGCCAACAGGAATAAAGTGGTAGATCTAATCTAGCCACACTTTTAAAAAGCTTTTAACACAGACCTTCACAGAAAGCTAGAGATGCTTAGAGATTTTGAGGTCTGTGAGCAAACACAGCATCAGCAACCCTGTTCCAACGGATTTAGAAGTGACGTGGTAATGAAGTGTGCAGGGAGAGAGCGCAGGGCAGTGAAAATGGGTGGGAAAAAGGCAGCCACTGACTTGTCAGTGGCTCAGTGCTGGGCCCAATTTTTCTCCAAATTCTCCAAATTTCTCCAGATTCTCCAAATGCTGAGTCATATAAGCAAAGTGGTTTTGTTGACTGTTTCTTTATTCTTAAGCACCTTTATTTTATAAAAAGAAGTAACATCATACAAAAAAATTACAGCTGTAAAAATGTGGGTTTAATGCAAAATTTCAGTAAACCAAGGTCTCTTCAGACAACCCAGCTATGTTTATAGCCTTTAAGAATATGCAGCTTCTATTAGTCTCATGTTTAAGGCTGGTGGCCGAGGTCTAAAAAGGAGGAAGAGTAGGTAGCCCTGAAGAATGATCCAGGACCAGAAGCCAGAAGGGTAGTGAGGAGATATGGACAGAGCCAGCAGGAATGTCTAAAAATATTTTGTTTTCATTGCACCTTGTACAATACATGGGGTGTTTACATTTCAGAGAGAAACCCGCACAGATAGGCACATTGTAAAGCTGAAGGAACTGGAAAAGATATAGTAGGGATGTGAAAAGTCTTAGTCAACTCAAAGGTATCCAACAAACGCGAGTCTCCCCAACCCAGCGATGCAGCTTGCAGCCTTGAGGCCCTGAAGGTCTGGCCACGGGGTGAAGGAGAGGAGGCTGTCTGGGAAACGTCCCCATGTGGGAAGGAGTCTTCCTGGGGCCTCCATGCGGCTGTTATCTACTGAAGAGCTGAAACCCAGTGAAGAAGAGGAGGTGAGCGGGGTAGTGGGCAGACAGGGCTGCTAGCAGCAGCAGGGGTTGAAAGGGCAGCTCAGCTCTTCCAAGCCAACAAGCAACTCCAGCTTTTGCCCGGCTGCTTATGCAGGGGTGAGTGAAATGGCCTCAGCACTTGTGCCCTCTGTGGCCCAGAAGCATGGGAGCTGAAGGGCTTGAGGGGACGGTAGTGGGGAGCTGCCTTTCCCAGGAAAAGGAGGCTCCGATTCTCATCCCTGTGTTTGCAGTCGAGGGACCACTGGCAGCGTTGGCCTCCAGAGGACTATTTGTTTTGTTCTTTCCTGTCTTCATCCAATGAAGCAACGTTTAATTAGCCATTTTTTTTAACTTGTTACTTGAAAGCAGAATGCAGTTTCCCAAATAGGACATTTAAAGTAGGGCTTACGTGGGCACTCTCAGCTGTTGAACCCAAACCTTTGGCTGAGAGTCAAGACCTGGCAGAAGGGTATTTACACCTGATATCCAACAGGAAGACAAGCTGTTACAGGAGAGAAAGGCAAATGAGCAGTTTTGTCAGAAGCAGCAAGGATCGGCCAGTGACACTTTTGTGACCACCTGAGGGACTTCCAAGCAGCTCAGTGCACAATCATCATGTCTCAGTGCTTGTGGGTCCCAGCTAACTTCTCCATTTATGTTTGCTGGGATTACTCGCCTTGTCATCACTGACTGGCAATTCAGCTTTCTTGTGACCCAGTATAAGCGTGAAGCTCTGACCACAGCCCCCACGCTGGTTTGCACTGTGTACAAGAGTTGTAAGGATTTGGTCCCCATGGTATTTCTGTCCCCCTTCTGCAAGGCACAGGAGCCCAGTTAACCACCTAAACTTAGTGGTCTGGTGGCATACCTAGGCCAGCTCATACCTCCAGACTACTCAAGATGTAATCCATCCATCACCAGAGTAAATATGGAGCTTCCAGGAAGCCAACTGCAAAGGTTGAAACCCTTTCTATGAAACCTTGCTTTCAGTGTATTGTAAGTAGCAAGCTAATAGACCTTCTCATCTCTCAAATCAAAAGGCAGTGGCAAACTGCCCTCTTCTCTCCACCAGGTCACAGCTGGGGAACACTGGTCCCTTGCTCACACACAGCCACATATTCCTCTTTTTATTTACGCTATAAAATGATTCCACCTTGAATGCTAGAAGATGGCATCTTTCAGAGGTGATAATTTTCAGGACACTGACAGGTGTGAGTCATTTGGAAGAAGCACTACAAACCTCCCCCTAAGAATCCCTTTCCACATCTTTATGTGTAATTGCTATAGAGCCTGTAATTTTTGTAATGAGTTTATTTCATCATGTGTGAGCAGTTTTCTCCCTCTCTTTTTCTATTTGGAAGGACAGTAGCAGGAATGTGTCTGGCAGAGGAGGATGATACTTTAACAGAAGGACCAGATGATACTTTGAAGCTTTGTGGCTTAGCACAGATTTTTCATTTCATAAGAAGATGCTATTTTTGTATTACTGGTCAGCCTTATATCCCTGGTTGTTGGGCAGGGCAGTTCAAATTCCCTTTGATCCTGTATTTCTTGATCTTTAACTACCGGTTTTGAAAGATTATTTGGTCTTGTCATCTTTTTTTGCATTCACTATTATTTCTTAGCCATCCTATATTAAACTATGATGCACAATCTTCCTCCATGTGTCCTCCCATACTTCAGCAACGCAAGGACAATACCCTGATAATATCTTTCTTCTTGCAGTAGACTATGTCAAAGTCCAGGTGTTTCTCTAACCTTTTCAAGTCTGGCTTGGTGAATGAGCAAAGAAGGGAGCTGTTTGGGATCAGACATGCCATACAACCAACCTAATCTCTATGTGCAACAATGGGACCAAATCCGGAAGAAATGGCTTGGCAATGCTAGTACAGAGAAACCCTTCCTTGTGTAATTCTTCCTGCTTCCCCAGCAGCTTTCAGCTCATGTGTGTTATGATTTGTCCTAACTCTTCCATGCTTTCTCCTTGCCTGCTTAAAAAAAGGAAGCCACTGCCAGCCAGAGCTCTGCTACACTGAGAAGTGTTACTACAACAGAAGCTTTTGGGAGACTGTTGCCTGCTGTGGGTTTGGGGATTTTGGGGGGGTGAGAGGAAAGATTGCTCAAGGTTTGGGAGTTAAACTGGGCTCTTTGTGTTGCTAAAGCATTTTGAACCCTTTGGTTTTCTTATTTGCTGGAGGAAGACCCAAGACTATGCCTACAACAAAGGAATTTGTAACGCGTCAGGCTGCCCAGGGAGAGTCCTTCACTTTACTCTTTGTAATTTAAAACAGCATTTGCATCCTTACTGGAAGTGTAGCCCTCCTTAACTTTCCCTCACTCTAGGGAAAGGAAGTGCTGAAGGACGGAGCAATTAAGCATACATGAACCCAAGCATCTCCTGTGCGTGGGAATTTCACAGGAGAAAGGCATCTGTTGTGCTGAAATAGCTGCCCTCCAGAGCTGAAATTTAAAGCTGCAGACTGTCACTCATTTGCAGTTGAGATCTTGGTTTTGCTCTGGAGGAGCTAACACCATCCTATAATCCAGATAGGAAAGGTCTGTGTGGGGTTTGCCATATATCAAGTGCTGTGCAAAACTGTTCGTAAAATTCTTCAAATGCACATTAATTTTGTTACATGAACAAAATCCTTTTACAGCAGATCAGATTTGTTCCAGTTGTTTGCTTGTGCCTTGGTCCTCCCTAAGGCCTTAATATATGAGGGGAAAGAGAAATTTATCTTTACTTTTATTTGTCTTGGACTCAGAACCGGATGAGGCCTCAAGCGGTAATAGTAATATTGCTTCATTAGCCCGAATATACGTGGGTCAGGGGTATGTGACATCAAAGAGAAGCATCACTTGCAAGTTGGTGTGAAAATGAGGAGCTCTCTGAGCATGTGCTTACATGTTGACAGTCTGGTCCACCATCAACAGTGCATTGGCCAAGCATTTCCCACTCACCAGAGCAACGTGAGGTGGTGACTCTCACTTACTCAAGAGCCATCAAATCACCCACATTTCCCCTACCACTACTGATGAAATTTAAGATAAGTTTAGTACAGCTCGTCATGGAAAATAAATTCCTTCCGCCCAATCAAACTGACAGAGAGGGTATGAAGGGTTGCCACACCTTCCCAGTGCTGAGAGTTATCAACTTATGTCCTCCCATATCCCGCATCATTAAATTTGACTGGACCTAGTTATCATCTCAACAGCAAAAGTTGTTACAATTTAAATGAAATTATGCATTTCTTCTTTAAATTCAGATGCAACATTTGATTCAATGACTGATTCAATTTACCACTCTATTTCTCAGAATGGCTTAGTAATAAACTACAGGAAGAAGCAATCCATTTTTGTTGGGACTCATTTGTACTGATCTAATTATATCAAATGTTTCCCTTTCCAGTCTTAGGGGAGAAAGTCACGCAAAGGAATTTGTGCTTCTTGTTTTCAACCTTTTATTATCTTGAATGTGCCAGTCAACCTTCCTTTTTCTTTCTGGAGCAAATAACTTATATTTCGCATTCTACTATGATGGCTTGAACCTTGGACTTACTTTTGTAAGGGATTTTCACTGCCATTTTACAGTCATACCTAGCCTCTTTTATGTTGGTTTTTTTTTTTAATGTACATAACCAAGATCTAATTCAGATATCTTTTAAAACTGAAAGTTATGCAAACAAAAGGTAATGCCAGTGAAGAGAATAAGGTCCCATGGAAAGGCAGTTGGATGAGAGTCAAGAAATCTAGGCTTGGTTTGTCATCTTCTGTTGACTGCTCAGGTAGCTTTGAGCAAGCCATCATATCTCTTTGTGCTTGTTTCTTATTCCACTCTGAAGAGAAACTGAGGCATAGTTGTGATTTCTTTCATTTTCTCTACACTGCTAACTGTCAGGGAACCCAAATCTTATTTGTGGCTTTGTAATGCAAGTGAGCAAAATGTGATAGTCCAGTGTCAGAACAGTCACTTTGGTCTATTGGGGAAAACACCGGAGAACCTCTTATATTGCACATACCAGTGTAAGTATATGATTAACAAGACCGGTGCAAGCATTCCTGGAAAGACATTTTCCACATCAGTAATTCAGAAGCCTCTCAAATTTTAAATCAGACAGACAGTCACAAAATTCCTCAGAACAAATTATATCTGGTCTTGCTTGGCCCGAGTCTCACTGTGAATCTCAGAAAAGTGACAGCATGAGCAATGAGTCTGAGAAACAGCCAGAAGGGGCTGGTGAGCCCAGAGGAGCTTGGACCCCAGGGATGGAGGTCTGGCAGCTTCCAGAATAAGGGTGCTCCTCACCACCAGCACTGCAAGGAAGTGCAGCTAAGGACAGCACCATCAGTCGCTGCTAGATGTGGGATTTTGTGTTACCTCCCCATCCTGCCACCCCAGAGTTGAGCATTGGCTCTCTGCTTTGGCTCCGTTCATTGCACTGAACTGAAGGGAGCTTTTTTACCCTAGTATAACCAGCTAATGGCAGCCACAAAAAGTCCTTGGAAACCACCGTTTGCCACCTGTCATGGCAGGCCCTTCTCAGGGGGGCATGTGGGTTGGGTTGGAGTTACGTGGGACCTCCCGAGCTTCACACAAGCTTGCGCCCTGCGGCTCTCCCCTGGAAACACGATGCTCTGCCAAAGCCAGGGTGAGGCTGAGGGCCTCCCGCCCCCACATCCACTTCTGCGCCCGCAGGTGGGGGGCTGACCTGTAGGTCGTTGTTCTTTCAATTTTCAGGAGGCCTTGCTACGCTGAGTAACCCCCTCTTGCCCAAATCCTGGCTGGTAACCTGCAAGTGAGAGGTGCCGTGGGGGGGAGGTGGGGAGCCGTCTGTTGTCACTGTGGAAATGGGATCTCCTCTGACCGGATTAATCTCCACAATCTGGGAAAACATGGTTTCAGTTTTCTCTTTGGTAACAGCAATCCGTGTTGTCAACTTAGATTATAGAGCCGAATGGCCAGATTATGCTGTCAAATCCTTGCTTCTGCAAGACTGTTGAATGGGTCAGGTGTCTTGCCTCCTCTTGTTCTTTCCATAGCTCTTCAGGTTGATTTTTTACATCCTCCTAAGAGTGAAGATGCCTTGAACCAGACTGAGCACAACAGAGAGGGACTAGCATGCCTCCTGGAGTGGAGGATTGCTGCTGAGTGGAGCTGAGGTTTTCACAGCAAAAGCAAAGTTACACAGATATGTCTCTGAACCAGATGCTGGGCTCGGGACCAAGCAACAGAAATAGCACTGCTGAGCTTTTTCTCCATTTGGCCATTGAATTTAGATACCTTCTTTCAGGGAAATTTGAATTTGGATTTTAAGCACCTCGGGATCTGAAGCATGCCAGACTATTGGGAGGTGTTGTGGTGAGCCCGGGAGAGAAGCGTGCAGTCACAACAGGATGCAGAACCTGGACCTGCGATTTCCGACGGGCCCACCTCCAACCTTTTATATTAAAGTCTAATGAATTCAGGTGCAGACAATACCTGCTCTGTCCTGCGCAATTTCATAGAGCGTTGCACTGCTCCAAGGCTCATTTGAGCCCACAGTAAATTAATATTTTACCTGTTGGAATGTTTTCTTGCTCCAGCTAGTTTCAAGGCAAGTTGTGGCAATGAGTAGGTGGGGTGTATTTTATTTAGCTGTGGTGAAAATATTACTGTTCTTGATCTGAGCAGCTGAAGCAATAGAAACCATAGAGGGGGAAAACCACCAAATGGGTGGGGGGGAAGGAGGGTTTTCTTAATGGAGGTGTAAGGAATTTACAATTCTGAGAGTGAAGCACTTGTGAAAAGACAATACACGGTTGAAAGGGCACAGACACCTAAGCAGGATGACCCTATACAGCTGCCACTTGACTTGGTAAGTAATCATGCCAGACTGCTAGTTACCAGGAAGGTTACTTAGAGTGTTGGGCAGTGGCTGCTGCCCAGTGCTTCCTTTGCTGGGTCCCAGGGCTGCGTATAACTGGGCCTGATGAGTCGAAAAGTTCTGGGACCCTCTGGTCAAAAGTGGACTTTGCCCATTGCCAGGGAGCACAGCCGGAAGATTTCAGATCCCCGGGTGGCCCATTTTTACATTTTCAGAAAAAAAGTTGCCAGGTTGCTATGCTCAAAGGTTTTCTTATAGCCTGTGGTATTTAGCAGGGAGTATGTCAGATTCACTGTGAATAAACTGTTTCAGAGGTCTACTGTCCACTATATACTTTTGAATCTTTTACCTTTCATCTCACAGCTAAAAAATGTTTCCAGTGAATGCCAAGAGCCAAGAACTTAGTGAAACGAGGGCACAGCTGGTTCCACTGCAAAACATGTGAAGCAGAGTGATGCAGTGAAAAAGGAAAAAGCAAAACCAGGAGGTTAAACATTAACCAGTTCCTGCTTATATGGGATGCTCCAATGGTTTTGTGATGAATATCAATATCAAACACCTCGATTGAAAGAGACAGGCAGGAGACATGTTGGCATCTGAGACAACTCTCTCGTCAAATGCTAATCATGACAAGTCCCACTTCCAACTAGCAGTGTGTAATCAGCCACTTGTAAGTGCCATGGCTCTGTGCAATGGTGAGGATGGGGCACAGAGGCAAGACACATGGTTGTGCATCTGCTGTGCAAGGAGATTTGTGTGCCTTGGACTTGGGAAACTTGGCACTGCTGCATCTCTTGTGTAACAGATGCTCCATTCACTCTGAGCAAGCAGCAAGTCCTCCCACCCCCCCATATGTTCATTTCCCAATTGCAAACACGAAGGACTGACATTTTGATGCCTGCTCTTTCAACTTCCTCAAGTTCCTACTTTCAAGCAGTTTGTTTCCAAGCTGAATTGCCTTCTTTTCATGGGTATTTTGGTGTGAGTAGTTTAGATTATCCAGCTAACAGCTTTGCTACTTGTAGATGCTATGGACATCCATGGTGTGCTTTTTTGCCATTTTATTACAGTAATTAATGTCCGTGCCCATTTTGGAGTGAGCAAGAAGCAAATAACCTACAATGTGTTAGACACTTGGCTGTCTTTGCCTTGGAGCATGCTGTTAGACCTCATATCTACTGAGGGCTAAGAGCATGCATATTTACAGTAGATTAATTAGAGTGCTATAAAGTCACAGAGTAGCTTTTTCTCCAGGTAACTTGTTCATGTGCCATACCCTACTCATCCAGCATTGTCACTTAGCCCACAGAGGACATCATTAGTTCTGTTTGCTGATTTCTGTATGAGACTCGATTCTTTAGCTTTAGAAGGATGCAGTTGTTTGTCCACCTCTTTTCTCTCCCCATATTACCAAAAAGCACAGACTAAGCCAGCTATGGCAAAACATTGCCTCTGTAGCCCACAGCCTAGCAAGAAAAATGCATTTCTTTTTGTGGCGGCTGGGGGAGAGAGCCCCACACAAGAAGTTTTTGTTCCTGATTCTTCCAACCCTCCCTCCTTTCTAAAGCTAGGTCACATCTAGTCTCTGACCTGTTTGTCACTCCCTCCACCCCACCAAGCTGTTGCAAACGTCTCCTGTCCTAGTCATTTAGGGTTCTCTAATCAGTGACATAATAGTTGGGCAATTAATGAACCAAGCCTGCATCATAATAAAGGATAAACATTGTTAGTGAGTCACTCTGAAGCAGGGATCCAGCGCTGCTGGAGTGTTTTTTCCCCAGCAAGCTGCAGCTGGTTGCAACAGGGGTGTATCTTTTATATGTTCTGCCTCGGAGGCAAATTACTTCAAACGGTACTTTGCTGTGTGGCTGGAGAAAACAACCGTTTGTTTGCAGTTTTCCTTTCAAAGAGATGAGTCTAAATCATTCTTGCTTGCTTGATTGAAGCTAAGTAGTACCTTCAAGGCCAATCCCTTTCTGGTAGTGGCTATTTTCAGAGGAAAATCTCTGCTGGATTTGTCCATGCAGGGCACTGTGCCTGTAGGGCCCCTTGAAGGGACTGTGTCTGCACCCCTGCCTGCAGACAGCAATGTTCCCACAGAGCGAGCTGGGACCAGTGACAGGAGCTTCCGTGTCACCTACCACAGCCCATTTTGCCGTTACTAGTGGAAGGGACAGTGTGTATTAACACCTCTCTGATTGCTGGATGAAGCTTTTCTAGGGAGAGGCTCAAACCAGTAACACTGTGCACAATCGACTTGGGTTAGTGGTTTACCTCAAAAAATGGAGGAAATCACTTAGCTCTTTAAGCAGAAGACTACCACAGCCATAGTGGTTTTGCAGCAGCATGGGTTGGTGGAGAAAAGGGAAAGTGCTGTGGCAGAGCTCAGGGATTTTCCAGCATGGCCTCGAGTGAGCAGCGACAGTTGCTGGGTTGTGCGGATCCCAACATCCAAATCCAGGGCGTCCCAGCAGCCACTGCAGGAGAGGCCAGCATCTTAGACACCTACATGCTTTTTCAGCAGATGTGTTTATAGCCTGAAGCAGTCTGACATCTAGACTGGAAACCATCTCCTTCTTACAGTCCCAGATGTACTTTGAATGAGGTCAGTCGGATTTGATGCTCTTGGGATTGCACTAGAAATCCCAACAGAGGATGGAGGGGCTGCATCTCATCGAGACCCAGCAGGTAGAAAGTGAAACACGGCACTGTTTCCCACTGAGGGAGCATCACTTGAGCAATAAGCAGATGTCTACAACTCCTGGCAGACTGACGCCAGGATTTTGAGGGTATGAGAGGCTGCAGGTCAGGGAGAAATGGGATTCACAACAGATATCTTCATCTCAGTGAGTCTGATCACCCTAGCCTTCTCCTCTGGTCACCAGAGAGACAGCTTTCTCTATGGAGAGATGCAAAGCAGCTACGTTAGGTGCTCACTCTGAACCATCCTGTAAAGGATGCTGTATTTCTTCACTGAACTTGAGGAAGTGAATCTCACAGGGTTTTCTGGCTTCCATTTACATCCTCATTATAACCTGAGTTGCAGGTTGTACCTGCGTCATATACTCTCTTGCATGTCCTCTGGGAGCAGGCTGGAATGTCTTGGGATTTGAAAGGTCTTCCTGTGGTTTCACTTAGTCATAAAAGTTGCATGTGGCCTGCTTCAAAGGGCCTGCAAACATGAAGGAAACAAACTTCCAGATAAAGCTGTGAGGACACATGGAGTGTGCCGCACATTGACACAGAAACCCACCATTTACAGAGTTTGCAAATAATACGGAAGTGGATTATTGCACTTTTTATGCTTGATGATAGTGCTTCAGAGAGACTGTGACACTGGCCTGTCCCTTTAGGAGTCCACACAATTGTCATATCCATGGCTGTCCCTGTAAATGGGATCTCGACTCAGAGGGTGGACAGAAGCACCTCAGGCAAGTGGGACACAAAGTAAGAGACACTAATCAGGCTGCAGACTCCTTAGGTGCCTCTCCATCTTCAAGCCATACATTTAAGCCTGGTTACACACTGCTAGGAAATAGCTGAATCATCCCTAGAGACCTGTAAGAGCAAACCTGTAAGGAGGAAGCAAAGTATTGCAGTAGTCCTGACACAGGCAAGAGAAAGGAAGGTATCTCCAGAGGTTTTAGCTCTGGCTGGATGTAGAAGCAAGGTCCACCTTGTATGTTAGAGAATAGCACTGCTGAAAGACTCTTGGCTCTGGCAGAGTAAGGAAAGGTGACAGCTGCCATATGGGGACAACAGCAACAGCTCATTGGGGCTTCAGGGATCCTCAGTGATTGAGGCAGGAGGAAACTGTAAGCTCACCTAGTATGACCTTCTGCAATCACCGGCTGCAGATTCCCAGGTATAATAAGCCACCAAACTTGTGTCTGACTGCGGCTTTCCTTCAAGAACAGTTCCTGTCTGGCTTTAAAGAGAGAAAGAGATGGAACATCTTCCTGGATAGGCCACATTCACGGGTTTCTGCAAAGCTTCCACTCTGCTTGACACACTCGTGACTGGGATACACTGTGCTGAAGCCTCAGCAGCTCTCGCAAGGAATGCCAGAGGAGAAGTGAGACCTCTTGCCCCATGCCCTGTGCCACAGCTCCTGTCTGCAGATCTCTGCAGCGTGCTCAACTTCTGATGGGAAATGCTTACCATCCAGTTTGGTTGAGATGCAGAAAGCAAATCCCATGACTGTACGTGGCTCAAACATTGCTGGGATTTTTCCTCTAACTGTCACTGAAAATCTCCACAGAAGGAAGAACTGAGACATTCAGTCAAAGAAAATTGGGGAGCATTTCCAGCTGTCTGAAAGGTAGCCAGGATGCATAAGGTGCATTCCCCACAGTCCCAGCTCCTGTCACAGTCTGGTTTTCATCCAAACTAAAAGTGCTCTAGGATTTTACAGGAGGAGAAAAAGGTATTTCCAGGGAAGTGAGAAGATCCTTTAAGAGTCCCTCTGGAACAAGCATTAGCTGGCTCAGCCACATGTGGTGAAAAGGATCCCACCTTGTCCACCTCCACTGTATCATCTACCCTGCTCTAAAAATAGCCTCCCACTGCTGAAAGCACTCCACTTCTGTTCTCGGTCCATGTGTTTTTCCTGTCTTGACTTTGTGCAGTGCTGTCACCTGTTTTAGGTGTGCAGACAGAGTGAAACAGCCATCCATACTGACCGGCAGAGGGAATAAACTCTTAAACAAAAAATGCTGCCTTGCAGTGAGCAAGACACCTTGCTCGTCTCAGATTTCCATTTTAGTATTCAGTTAAGCTGGATAACTTTTCTGCTTACCCAACTTAATTGGAGCTTTACAGGTACAAAAATATTTGCTCTGTCAGGGCAGAGAGCAGCCATTGTTTACCACGGCCTAAATTCCTTGCAAATATTTTCCTGTATCTTCTTATTCTCATCTCCTTTGGCTAAACCACAGCACAATAACCCTTTGTAACGCAAACACCTTGGTATGACATGTTAGGATCTGTTCCACTGAGCCAATTTAGAAGGAAAGCATGCTTGTAACTGTGCAGTTGAACTGTGCTGATATGCATGTGCCAGGGAACATTAACTTCTAAACTCTCAATAGTTTCACATTCATGGTATTTTTCCAGATGGATTGTAGCTGAAACTGTATCTTTAATGTCCTTAAGATACAGCACAGCAACCCATAAACTTCTTGAGCTCCACAGAGCATTGGGTGGAAAAGCATTCGCTGTGCCAGATTTCTCCACTAAGTATTTCTCCTGACAGCGGCATGTTGAAAAACCATGTAACTCTGAGATCTGATGGTTACAGTGCTTTCGGAAAGGAAAAATAGTGTTGCGAGCAAAGGTTAACCTACAGTGATTGATTTACTCAAGCTTTAAGCAGTCACGCTGAACCTTTGGATAAATGTTTATTTAACATTGAAAGTGTGTTGTTCATTTTCACAACACAACAAACAGAGTGTCTGTGCTTGCTGGGACATGGCAAGGTTGGGTAAGTTTTCTGCCTTCAAAAAAAAGAGCCCTAATATTAAGGAAGAATATGAAAAAATACCTTGCCACTGAACGGGATAACATTTTGAGTTAGTCTCTTGTTTACGGCTTTGTTTGAGAGGCTGAGAAAGGGATTGTCCCAAACAAGATGAGACGTACTAGAAAGTATTCATCAGTAAAGCCCAGTACTCTCTATAGGCCTGGCCTAGTATGCATTAATCCACATCTTAGTTGAATGACAATGTGATTAATCAAAGCGTTAATTCTGGAAGGGGGAGGTCTGAGCCTTATCCATCTCCTTCCTGCTTGTGTCTGGCCAAGCTCCAGGCTGGGTAACTGATGTGTCCCCTTCATGCCATCAATAGGGGAGCATGGGTAGCACCTTTGTGCACCAAGGCTGCAGCAGTACCAGCTGGTCAGCAGGATCAGAGGGTGTCCTGCAGTTCGAAGGCACCAGGAAGCATTCAGCAGCATCCTGACATTGACTTGCTGTGGAACGGGAAGGTCTGTGGCATTGGAGAACAGGGGCAGTAAATTTAATACTGCCAAAAGAAATGCAGTTGCCATTGAGTGCTTCTGGTATATCTATGGCTTTTTGGTGTTTTCCGTAAGGCAAAGAAAAATCACGTCAAGGTAGAATGACATGCTGCTGTCAGGGGACAGGCAGGAGGCAGTGGTGATGGTACCTGTTAGGATGAACACTAAAACATCTACCAGCCCAGAGGGATTTTAGGAAACTGACCTAGGGAACTATAAGACCATTTGCCAGGATCAGGGAGGCCAGAGTCCCTCATGAAGTCAAGCCCTCTAGACATGATCTAGTGTGGGCACATGCCATGATCCAGAGTAAAAGGCACTCTTTCGGCCTTACACTTTCACCACCTCCTTCCGGATGGCTGGAAACTGTCTCTGAAAAAAAAGCCATTATGCCTGGGGAAATTAAAAATCTTACCCTCCTCTGGCTGCTAGCAAATTGCAAGATTATTTGTAGTGCTGTGGAGGAAAGCGGGACAGACCCCTTTCCCAGCAGCATGGTGTTCTCCTCCTGTTGTCCATGTTGTTCAATTTGAGAGCAACTGGGTGGGAAGGACAGGTGTCGGGGATGGATCCTGGTTCTTATCCAGCAGGACAATTCCTACATCACTTTGGAGCAAGAAGGGTGCGCAGCAGGTGCTGAAAGCCCCAGAGTTGGTCAGTGATTGCACTGGATCCAAATGTTCCACCCTCAAATGTTTATTTACATGCTTATGGGGACCAACCCATCAGTTGTTGCCTCTCTGGCAAAAGCCAACCTCTTACAGCACT
Source organism: Fregata magnificens (assembly GCA_013389945.1). Lineage (NCBI taxonomy): Eukaryota > Metazoa > Chordata > Aves > Suliformes > Fregatidae > Fregata > Fregata magnificens. The sequence continues at coordinate 113,426 of WAAD01028237.1, forward strand.
GATTTTAAATCAAGATCTGTGGGTGGGCTACTTTCAAGAGGTCCATGAACAATAATGAAGAAAACTCTTTCTACTGGCAGGCTGCCTGAACTCCTTAGAAGGAGGTCTGCACTTCCCTTGGAGGTTTTCTAGGGGTCTCGACATCACAAAAGGTTGAAAAACACAGTCCTTGAGAGATTTTCTGTCATATTAGTTATCACATCTAGATTGCAGATGTTCTTGTTCCTGTTCTTCTATAGAGAGCACTCTTCTGAAGAAAAAAAAAAAAAAAAAGTGTAAAAAGTAGCCTAAATGAAGGTGTCTGCAATAAATCCTTTTTCACCTTATGTAAGACCCATCTTTCCATTTACGCCATTTTACATTCATTAGAAGCTGCAAAGGATTTACTTAATGAGTAAGTAGAGAAGAGCACAGCTAATCCCTCAGGGCCTTATTCTTAAGTTCTTATTCAGGCAAAACTCCAGTGACGTCAATGAGTCATTTCACCATGTAAGGATTTCAGTAGCGGGCTCTATCCAATTAAATACAATTTTGCCCAAGCTTTTACTCTACAAAATTATAGTAATCTCAGGCTCTGGAACTTTTGATTACAACTAGGGTGCAGAACACTGCCAGTTTAATAGCATAATCATACCAAATATCATCGGACCTGCATGCTATATGCTTGTCTTACTGTGGTACTAAACTGGCTGCCAAAATGCTCGTGCTTTTGACCACGTCATCTTTAGCAATTATGGTAAGATTTGGACTAGTTCTCCATTAATTATGGATAATTCATGCTCCACTTATATAACAACTGCTATGGGTCTTTTATTTTTCTAATTTAGTCATTTCTCAACTCTATAGGTAATCTGGAGGGTTCTAGGCTAATTTTTTTCTTCCTAAATGTGCAACTCATGCTTGGATTTTCAAGAGGAAAGGGAGAAGATAAATTACCCTAATGTGACCTCTTTTGATATCAGAGAACTGCAATCTCCAAACTGTAGCATGATTTTACAGAAAGCCTATCCAAACTAGGACAGGGACACTGAATCCTGGGAGCAGGGGAGAGGGAGTGGATAGAGACAAGCCTGCCTTTTATGAGTGCACAATCTGCTTAGTGGAGGGAACATCGTCAGCAATTCATAAGCTATTCATCAGGTCAAAAGCAATAAGGAAGAAGAACGATATGGTTCAGTGGTCAGTCAGGCAGATCATCAGTCTTTCCATAATCCACACTGTACAGAGGAATCTGGCAGAAAGGCCAGATCTAGAGAGTCTCTATCTTTGACTCCATTCTGATTTTTAATAGATATTCATTTGCACACACTTATTTAATCTTGCTACAACATCCCCACGCTTGTTCCAAAGTTCCACGGGAAAAAAAATTTAGCTTTTTTCAATGTGCAAAACCTCAGATTAAGGTGGAAGAGGAAAACAAACTGCGAAGCCCAGAAGCCCTAAAAGTGAATATTTAAAGCAAGCTTTGCTGGGCACAAACCTCAGTGATTGCACAGATGCTGCAGAAATTATATTTTTCAGCAGTCTGGTCTCACTGGCATATAGCTCCAAAATTGTTTCATCTGAGATATTTTCTAGAGGAAAAATTAAATGTGTTTGATTTTTTTTCTAGGGAGTTTAAACTACTTAAGTGAAACCCTATCACCCCAAAGTTCTGGAAATTTGTAGTGAGGCAGGGAAACACAGACCTTACAAATCAAATAGGAAAAGTCATTCCTCCTAAATCCCAGCTAAGATCCAGTGTTTACTGTGCTAAAGTCTTGGAAACATTCCTTTAGAGAAGATAAATCTCTGGGGTTTGGGGCTTGTCCTGGTCTATGTTGTAACACGATGAGAGCATCATAAGGTAATAAGAACAGGTATGTTAATACAGCAGTTAAGTAATGCCTAAAATTCTTAAGGACACTTGCGCAGGAGTCTTTCTTCCATGGAAAGTACAGGTTGGGCTGGTGGATGAGAGTGTTGCTGTGTCTCCCACAGCCCTATTTGTTGCCAAGTTATAGAGAAACAGAGAATATTTCAGGATTGAGCAGCCTTCAGAAGGTCGTCTGATCCAACGCCCCAGTCAAAGTGGGGCCAGTCTTGAGATAAGATGGCAGTTAGGTCAGCACCATCGAGGACATGAGTTTCAATCAAAGTACGTAACGGAGGCCTTGATCCAAAATCCAATCCAGCTGCCAAGAGGGTCTAGTGAAAAGCATTTTAATCAGTGCAAAGGCTCACACTGACTTCTGTGGGAGCTGGGTCAGACATCAGTTCAGTGAGACTGGCTGCCACAGTCAAATCATGCGATAATACAACCGGGCTTTTGTTGGCAGCATTCAAGGCGCCAGATTGTGTTCTCTCCTGTATTGGTGTCTATCCAAAATAACTCTATTCACGTCACTAGAGCAATTCCCTACTTGTTCCTGTGTAATTAAGAGAAGAATCTTTCCCACTGGGTTGGTGAAATCACTCAGCATCTGGGCTGTGCATAATCTGTACATATTTGTCACTGTCAGCATGAAGAGATTTAGGATCCTCTGCAGGACTGAACACTTTTCTGTGGGCTTTCAGGTTGCAGTCATAAAATCATAAAGGTTACTGACAAGGACTTTTCAGAAATAAACCTCACCTGGGTTGCAAGAGTCACGGCTAGCTCTGCATTTCTACCCAGTTTGGGGATACCAAAGTTTTCGCAGCCCATCTACAAAATTATGAGACATATTGACTGTGTGGGTCCTGACACTCTCCCGGGAGCTCTACTGCAGTAAAGATACAAACCTGTGTCCATCTCTGACTAATGCAGTAACCACTGGAGACAGAACAGAAGAGGTCTGTGCTTCCCGTGTCTCCCATTATGGATTTTATTCCTGTGATATCATGTAGTGGATGTTGTGAACCACAAAGAAAATTTTTAAAACTTTTAAAATCAGAAACTTCTGAGCAAATACAGAATCACAAGCAGAGCTAACAACATCCTAGCTAATGAAATCACTCAGAGACACTGTCCCCTGAGGAAAAATCTCAGAGGAATAGGGAAGAGAAGAGAGCTGGAAATGTCAGAGGAAAATTTGGAAGAGGAACAAAAAGGCAAAAGTTCTTTAGAACTTGATATCAGATTTCTCAGATACTACTACCCATGCTATGAGCACAGTGTAGTATCAGTGCTGCTATGAATGACAAAGGTGCTGAGCATGTTTGTCAGCACAGAATTTGAAAGTAATGCTTCTGAAAAAAGAAATCCATCACCCAAGAGAAATTGCATGGATATAAGTCTTCATCTGCAATACCCCGGAGAACACAAGAGAAACTTCTGCTATAATCTACAGACTAGATATTTTTGCCAGCTAATTTGCATCAGAAAGGAAGAGGTAGAATAAGCAAGGGTGGAAGCTCTGATCCAAAAGGGAAGCACAACTGTGGCTGCAGCAATGGGAGAGATGATCAAGAACAGGGCACCCACATGTCCTCCCTGACAGTGACCCACCTGGCTCAGGGTCTCATCTGAGCAGTCAGGGGTAAGCAAAATGGGAGTCCCTGGGACGTGAGATGAACCATGTTAACCTGTGAGAGCAAATGCCATAGGAAGCAAAGGCCCGTCCAGATGATAAATTCTTTGGGTAGCTCTCAGAAGCACCCACCTTACGTCCTGAAAGAGGTAACCATGGCTGTTGTCAAAGAGATCTCCTGCATCTTCTACCTGCAATGGAAAATGTAAACAGTGCAGACTTTGACCGCAAGGTTAGTCGCACAGCAGCATGGAGTTCAGTCCTGCACTACACAGGAACGTGCCCAGTGTTCCCTCCTGGTCACCTTTATCAGCTATTGCAGAGACTATGCATTTATATATAGATTTGCTTCCAGGACACTAGCCTCCCCGCTGTGTACATGCTGTTGGGAAATACTTCTGTACCTAAGAAGACAAGTGGCTACATCCATTGTGACCCATGTTTCTCCATCTGGTGTAATAAGGCCTAATAAGGTTGCTCCTGTACCTGATGTTTAACTTCGTGAATACCCCTTTCCTCCTAATTAATATGAACACCCTGGTTTAGAGAGGCTCCTAAACATCAACATGTGGGGTATCCTGTGAACAAGCTGCACAGGAAAGTCATGCTCCTCAATACTTCATGAGCAGTGGGTGAGAATCATCTATAAACCAATGCTAGAAACAGACCCTTTGTTAAAATCTTCTTTTTAGGACAGGTGCACCAGGTGATTACATTTCACCTGAAGCACAAGACAGTAAATACCTTAAATTAACAAAAGTCACAATCAGTGTCTCAAGTTTTGAGGTGATGTTTCTCCTTGGTATTTGTTTTGTATCAGGGCCAAGTTCTGTTTCAAATCTCATTGCACTTCTTAAAACATTCCTAGGACATCATGTGTTGGTATAATCCTATAATTGTTTGGACTACTCCTTAATACATCAAAATGGCTAATACTCCACACTTTAAACTAAAATTCTTTATGTGTGAGAAAAAAGAATGGGCACCAGCAGAAGAATAAACCTGCCATTCATTGTGTGAATTATTTTCCATCCCAAGGTTTAAAGCATGTCATTGGTTAAGTCTTGCAGTAGGTCTGTGATGTGCATAGGTGAGTAATAAGCACCTTCTAATTTTGCAGGATCAAGCTACTTTGGTCCTGATTTTTAAAGGTTCTGCCCAGCTGAGAAATCCTTCATTTTCAGCTGGCATTTCACGGGCTTGTAAAAAGTAAGGCTTAGGGTTTTCACAGTCAGATGCAAAATAATGGTCACTTATTCAAACCCTGGTATACTTGATTGACTTAAGATGACAGGAGAGGTCAGTGGCAGAACTTGGAGCTGAAACCAGGTGAGCAGATTTCGTAGTCTATGTGCCACCTTATGATGCAACACCTCTCTGACCTAATGCATCTTCTTTCTTATTGAGGTTTTAGGGTTGTATCGTAGCCACTGACCAGTTGGTGAGCACCACTTTTATTTAAAAGCACATGCTGTCATTGTCCACTCCTTAGTCACTGAATCAGACTGATGAAACTTCATCTTCCCTCTTCCAACTGCTTTAATCAAGTAAAGAATCAAGCACACAATTTCTACTTGTCCTTGACTTCTTCCACATACTCTGCCTTGAACACAGAGCTCTTGTGGAAGCTCACCAGGTTTCAGGCACATGTCTGAGGTTGTCCTCACTTTGTTGGTTTTGGTGTTATAATGACACTTTAACCTGGAATTTATTTCCCATTTCAGTAGTAGAAGGATGCTTTAAAAACCCATGGAGGAGAGACACTCTTTATTTAACTCTCTACAGATGTCATATTAGTCATAATAGGTAAAGAATGTATCTCCTGGCTTTACTCTGGGCTGTAGCAAATGGCTTTGACCCACATCCTCATAAATTAGAATGTAAACAGAAACTTACCCAACTACGCCTTACAAATGTAATCAAAATCAGACACCTGCCATCTAACAACTCTGTTTATCCTCTGTGATATCCTTTTGTGCCTTCCAATCATAGCCATGAACATAACGATCAAATTACACAGAAATTTTCAGCAAGGGCTGGGTTTATCCAGTTATTCATAAATAAGAGGATTTGTTTTTCACACTTTGGTACAATTTTATTCATGTCTGAATTGTATACTCTGCTAACAGCAGAAACAGCCAAAAAATTTCCCTTAGAAGTACTGTGCTGCCACATGACTCTTTTATCCCATCATTGGGGGCTTGACCGCACACCTTCTTAAACCTGAAGTTAAAAGCCATGTTATTACCATAGTACTATCTCAGAAAATGTTCACAGCTCATGTCTTGGAGGCTTCTTGCTTTCCTACATCAAAGAACAGATACAAAGGACATGATTCTCCAGCAATAGGTCTTCTTTCTAGCTTCTGGGTTTCCTCTAAGTGGCTAGTGCATCCTCAGATGTCTTAGTCACGAAGGCTGGTGATGAAAGCAGACTGTCTGCCTATAGAAGGTGAACAAGTTAACTAAGCATAAGAGACTTCGCCTACCTGGTTAAAGCAGGGAAAAAGTTCTAGCTCAAGTGCCAAAAAAGCGTGAGTAGCATGGATTTTGGGACTAGACCACAAAAATTTTCCTCCCTGACAAGGCCCATTAATGCATATGCATGAGGTCATTTGTCTAATAGATGTACAGTGCAGTGGGGCTGCACTCATGGGGCTTTTTCTAGCATTGGGGAAATATTCAGTAATTTCTACTGACCCCAGTTTCGCCCCCTGGAGAAGTGAGCAGAAAGCTGTGGGAGCTCCTCAGCCCTGCCAGGTACTGCCTCCCACTGGGTGTGTGGCCTCACGTCCAACAGGCATGTTACGCTGCTTGCTCTGCAGCATGGCACTAGAGCGCTGCCAAATTTGGTAACGACATGCAAAACCCATCTGGCTTTATCTCAGGTTCTAAGCAAAAGACGTAGCTAAGGCTCTTCAAAAGCAAAATTTGGCCAACCTAATCAGATTTTGTCAACAGGAGATTTCTTTGAGTGGAAGGAGGAATTCACTTGTTGCTTCTACTTTACAGCAAGCTGGGCTTTATGGTAGGCAGAATTTCAGTTAAAATGTTAGGTTTGTCCCCACCCCAAACACAAAGGGCCTTATGGTGTAAGGGCCACACAGGGGCTAGTTTGTGTGACCATAGAGCACAACTTGGCGTTCCCCCATTCTTGAAGGGCTTTTACATGGTAGCACTTTTTCACCTCCAACTTACGTGTGGGGGGAGGAGATTCACTGTAAAACAGTGCTCTGACAACACGGCAAACAAAAAGCCTGGCTTACAAATACTGCTCTGAGACCCTACATGTGTATAAATTAAACTTTACAAGGACCTGTTACATTGTCCAAGGAATAAGTAGCATTGGAATAAGTAGGATTCAGAACCATCTGCTCTGCAGTGAGGATGAAGATAAAGCTAAAGCAGCAGAGCTTTCTCTCACATTTCTTTAGTGCCATGACACAACTTGCCAGGCATCTACTGTCTACTCATTTCCTACCTGCCCCAAAATAGTGGAAATGACCTGCAGGTTTCCCTGCAGCTAGGCAATATGTCATCCTTCATTCCACACAGCCTGCTCCATTTCTGCAGCAGTCACTTCAGCCCAGCCAAGGTTATCAGTCCCTGTGTCTGCAAGGAAGAAGGTGATCCCAAGAGAGTCGCAGGGCTTGCCTCCCAGATTCTATATACCCCATGTTTTGTGGTTCTGAGGTGTTTAGAAGAGGGGGATCAGCTCTGCTCTCAGTAAGCCTTTGCCCACCTACTCAGTAGAGCATGATGGTGAGCTAGACATTGCAGTGCAAGAGCTTAGGAAGGACAGGCAAGTTGTTCCTTCCAATGTTTCCTTATTAACTAGACAGTACTGAAAAACTACCATTTGCTCTATTTGCTGTACAGCTCTGAGTATTTCCTAACAGGGTGTGACTAAATCCAGTCAATACCTAATCTGTAAAGTGGCAGGGCTTGTGTGCAGTGCTGTCAAAGGATCGGCTTACCAAATTGATTGTCATGTCAGTTTGAGAGAGAATTACTAATGCTTTTAATAATTAGTTTCTCTTCCTGATTAGTGCCCAGTTACACTTAGAGCATAAAGTTTCCTCAGTAGCAATTTCGCTACCTACATATATTCCAATACTGCCCTTAGTACTTAATTGATATGTATGCACTTATTTCACTGCAGGAGGCTGGTCCTGGTTTAAGGGGAAGACACCAAATGTTAACTCGGATGAAAGCCCATTGAAGCCAGGGAACAGACATCAGTCTTGAATTTGGCCTACGGTCTGTGGTATTAAGGAAAAAGGCCACAAGAAGAATTGTTGATATATGTGCTTGCTAAATGCTATTTTCACCTCAAAGCATACTTGAATCTTTGAAGAATGCAACTATTTCAGCTTTCTTGGATGATGTGCCAATGGTACAGCCTGAGGCTAATATGGATCATATCCTTGTTTTAGTTATTCCAGCACAATTTTATTGACTCAATGTGTTCAATGTCTCTCCTATCACCCTCATTAAGAAGAAATATCACAGGTTCTAGATGATAGTTTTCTGAACCAAATCCTTAGCAGAGGAAAACTAGGATGAACTGCCTGAATATCCAAGCTCCACCTATGAGCTGCAGATCTTGGTGGGTACCTACAATGTCTTGCTATCTGTTTGGAGTTGCATCACTGTAGCTTGAGAACATTCAACATGAGAAGAAAATTGACATTGCTCTTTGTTCAACCACATGACGCAAAACTCACTCTATCATGTGTTAGGTGGTCAAAAATGGAGAAGTCTAGGCAGGCATTTACTGTCTACAGCAAAAAGAGGAAAAAATAAAGTTATAATGCTTAATAGTTACAGGGGTATGTATGCGTACATTATACATAACATGTACACTATATAAACACACACATGCAAAGTGATAAATTAATTGCAGATGGAGTACAGTAAGCTCAGTCTCCTGAGAGTTAGACAGTAATATACAACACCACCACCACAATCTCCAAGCCATGAATCCACCACCCACATCCAACACAACTCAGGGCTTCTTAAATCATTATACCAAATTGTAATGCAAACAGTGTACAGAAGGAGGAACAAAGAAAATAATTGACGTGTCTACCCTAAGGCTCTTCCAAAGATTAGAGAGAGAGGCCCCAGGGCTGGTGTGTTATTTTCTTTGTTCTTTATCCTTTTGCTTGCTGTTTGCATTAATTTTGGCACTGGATGATTTAGAGCACCCTTCGTTTTGATGGATGCAGGTGGCGGCGTGTGCATGGTTCCTTAGTAAATAATGTTACCAATGTGGATTGCTTTAAGTGGCTGTGCTATCAAAGAGCTCTGTCTTAATTTGAAAATGCATTTAGGTGATTAAATAACGTCTTAGAGCTGGATTCATTTGTCTTCTCCGATTTTAGTGCCGTTCTAATTAAAGCTCCAAATACATAATTATATAAAGCAGAACAGTGAGCAACTTACTTTCCCTCATTACAAATTAATGCATGGTGGAGAGGCAGGGAGGAAATAATTTCACACGCAGGAGCACTGGGGGAGACTGTGGGTTTACAGATAGCAGTTGAATACCACAGGACTTGAAACCACCAGCTGTGCAGATTGGGAATACCTGCACCAAAGGGTTCAGGTCACAGAGGAGGGATGTCACTGTGACTATCACAACAGCTGTTGCCTATGGAGAAAGGACAGAGATGGGGTAGGTCTGTAAGGAAGACTCTGAGCTTTAAAGACAAATGCGTATAGTAACCAGGCTGTTATCAGAAGAGTATTGAGTGACTGTGGAGAAAAAGAGTAACAGCAGTTACTGGAGATGTGAGGGGCTTCAGAGGAAAGTTTGCAGTAACTGGCTGAGTGATAGTATGAGGAGAGGTGTACATAAATATTTGCAAGGGATTAACACCCAGCAGAGAGTGGAATTACTTATCTAGGAACAATGGGATGAGCATGATAAAGTAGCCCTGTAAATGCGATACAGAGCAGTGCTGCAAGGTGGTATGTAGAGCTATGTTGTTCAGCAAAAACAGGCACCAGAAACAAGAGCTACCCCAGGAAGATGGTGCTTGGCTCGATTAGGAAGAATTATTGCACACCCTAGTGAAGAAGAGAGGTTGCAAGAGAGGGCGATGGTTGCAGCCTCCAAATTCCCCAACCTACCTATCACCTCTCATCAGAAAGACCACCCAGGAAAATCACTGCACGGGAAACCGCAGAGACTCTCTCTCTCTTCATTCTCTCTTCCGGGTTTTTTCCCACATAAAGTGGGGGATCTTGTCCTGTACACAGGTATCCACCTGAAATGCACTCACCTCTGAGTTGACTTGCAGCAGCCCAGAGTACTAAATGCATGCTGGTGTTCAGGTGCAGGGGAAAGCGTAATGTGGAGGGGCATAGGAAATGCCTTCAAGTCTTATTTCCTACAGAGCATGTAGGGTTTTAAGGTCTTTCCAGCTGGAGATGGCAGAGGAGACTGAGAAGACAGCAGGAGCAAGGGAGAGATGCCCATACATCCCAAATTGCATGAAACAACAGGAGTTTTTTTGTCTGAATGGGTGAAGGATTCAGATGATCTTCTCTTATCCTGCATATATCTTTCCAAGATATGGGCATATCAAACTGTGGTGTCATACTGTTAATCTACTCTCTCCAGAGAGAACAATTTAAAAAAAATCAGTTCTGTAAAATAGGAATTATACACATTAAATCCAGAATGCTTACACTCTCTCAGCCTATTAATTCAAAGCCCTTGTAAATCTATGGGTGTTGATGGAGGTGCTTCTCACTCACACCCTATATAAATCATAGCATAACTGGAACCAAAAATGTTAGCAGAAAAACAAATATTTCTTGTTATCACCAGCTGATAAAGAGTGGAAACAAGAAGTATGGGACAATGGGGCGCAGTGCCTTACAGGGACTGCTTTGTACTTTCCACAAGCATCAGCAACAGTGTCTTAAGGCATTGTGCAAACGCAGCCGTTGTGATGACACACACAGTCCTTAACATGATCCAAAGGCGGGAGATTGACATGAACATTGTTGCTCACTCAATATGGTGATGAAAGCTCCCGCCTACAATAGTGATCCACTGATTTCTTAAGGAATTTTCTAAGGATGAGAAAAATGCAAAAGACATTTATAAATTATTCAAAATCTTGTGAAAGGCTTCTGGGTTTTGTTTCTCTTACATTTTTTTCTTTGAAAGATGGGGTTTGTTTTTAAAGGTACTTCTTCACGGGAAACTGCTGAATACCCCATCCTCCTTCTCATTCAGGTCCTTAAAATGAGTCGTCTTCAGCTCTTAGCTTTCCTTCCTTCCTCGTTCCTGAGCCATTCAGAAATGCTGCTGCTTCTGCCTACTCTGTATTCTCTTATTCAGGGTGACCCTTTGTATCTAAGAGCCTTCCAACTATTAAGAATAGGATTCCTTTTTCTTCTCTTCCTCCCTCTCTTCATTCTAAGACCACCGGTTTGTGTCTTTCTTCATTTGGGCTATAAGATCTGAAAGGACAGGATTTAACTTGGGGACAATCTGGGCTGAGCTGGGAGCCTGGCTCTGCTGAGCTCCATTTTATGCTGCCACTCAAGTTTTATCCTGGTAATGGGTGCATCATTCCTCTTTTTCCTTCCAGAAAGAGTGTTATCATCTCCAGTCCTTGTTCCCTGGTTGAGGAGGCTTCCATGATACAAGGTTGGGACAGCTTGCTGGTGGGATTTGGTTATGGCCAAATGCACCAGAAGTAATGGTGCTAACAGAAAGCCTGACAATAAGAAATGTCAGCCTGGCATCACTGCTCTGCCAAAACATGGATCTGTTGCTGCCGGGACCAGGGTCCCCGCACACCTAGAAGCTAGCCCTACTCCCACCCATTTCTCTCCAGCTTCTGTTCCTCTCTCCAGCCGCTTAAACCCCAATGCAGTCAGCATGGCAACCCACTCCTATCCAGGAAGACCTAGCCCAGATCTCAGCAAATATTAACCCTTTTCAATTGGCCGTGTTTTATTGGGTGGGGAGAGGGGAGGTGGGTGAGAGGATGAGGGTGCTGGGATGCCTCCCACTGCCATAAATACCATTCCATGCAGCACAGTGCAGTTTTGACTTTATTTCAGTCTTTTTCATAAGGCACAAAAGTATGAGATCACAGTTATTTTGTATGAAAGGCTGGCCTGAGAGGTGGACTTTGCTGCTAGCAATATCAGCACTCAGCTTCCTCCTACTTTTATCGCACTCACCAGTGAATTCATCTCGTAGGGAAGTCTGTAAGAAAAATAAATTCAGGCTCAATTCCTCTGCTGGTATAAACTGATATAATTCATAGCAGTTAACGTCAATAAAGGTCAACCTTTTTTGCTAAAACCTTAATGCTTGCTCTCATTTTCTTTTTTTTTTTCTTTTTCTCCCCTGAAGGCCACCCTTCAAAATACAGTTGCTAAGATCATATTCTTTGCCCATCAATCGCCCAGTGTCAGCTCCTCCTACCCTCTTTGAATCACTCTTCAGACTCCCTCGGCTTCAGGACATGAAGGTCAGGCTTTTTGTATCCACTTTGAATGCCCTCCACAGCCTGATCCTTCTGCCTATCTGCCCTTATAAAGCCTGCACTGTCAGAGGGTGCCTGAGTTCCCACCCTTTATGAATAGGAGTAAGCAGGAGAGCCGAGTCCCCTCTACTCATTGGGAACCTCCAAATGAACAATGAACCAAGTCAAACTAACCAACCAAACCAAATTGCAAACCCAACAGATCCCCACACAAACTCTGCATGATTTCCGGAGAGATTTGTTATGGTCTGTGAACCTGAAACAATCTCTAGCATGAAATACCCTCAAAAAACAAACCTGTGGCAAAATTGGCCAGGAGAATTCGATGCAGTGGAGAGCAAGCTTGATAATGTGTGGTGGAAATGGCAGTGAGCTATCGATTTTTAGCAGATTTTCCCTTTTCCCCCCTGAAAGTCAAAGTAAAACTCAGAAGATATGAGCTCATGCAAGCCAATACCAGGAGACAAGCTTTACTGTGGCCACAGAAACCACACCAGAAAGAGCTGGACAGGAAGGACACCGGGCTGTGATCAGAGGGCAGAGGTGAGCAATCGCTCCCCGAGCACCGGAGAGCAGAGGGCCAGGATATCCATAGGATGCCATGGAAGCTCACTTTTGTAAAGCTTCATCTACCCCTGCTCTCTGGGCTTAAACCTGAGGCCCTGGTGCTGCCAGTTGTGTCAGGCCTGACTTTCCTTTACCTGGAAGTCACGAGATATAGGGATGGAGTATGAGAGGGAGAGAGGAACCTGGTCCAGGCCAGCGCTTAGCCTGACATGGGTCCTAGGCTAATATTCACACCGCTGGACTTTCTTTCCTTCTAGACAAAGGACATACATAGATTGAGAGCAATGGAGGATTTGTTAAAAGCTCTTCTGAATGAGTCAGATCAGATCTGTTCTCTTTTCCATTCCGTCTGCTTCTCACAGAGGGTCTGGCCATGTTAATTGCCAGTGCTTCCCCGCCCCGTTACCACATCCCTTAACAGGCATGAAGAAAAATGTCATTTGGTTGCCCTTTAGACACTAGCCAGAAGTGACAATAAATTTAATGCAGAGTTTTGGGGTAAAATGAAAACTATTTCTGAAGAATGACAGTATGTGCAAAGCATAAAGCTTGAAGCTTAGCAGCTAAATTTTGAACCCATGCGATATTATGCTGCCCTGTGTCATTAACAAGCTGCCAGGATGACAGCAAACTGGATTATCTCCTTCATAATGTAGTCTGTTCAGCGCAAAATAAATGACTGCTGACTTTTAACAACGTGCAGCACCATTACAGTGAAACTGTGTTGTGACCAGAGGCAATCCTACATGGAATTACCTTGGGAAATGAAGCTGCAATTAATCTTTTCTAGCTACACGTTACCCCAGGTTCTTCTTATCAAAATCATCTAATTAAACACTGCATTATTTCCAGTTTCATACCAGCCTAACTCCCTTGATGTTATTGGAGTAATACCACTATCAACTTGGAGTATCACAAGAGGGAAGCAAGGCATATTCCCCAGCACAACCACATCACCACGGTTTCTCCCACTCAAAGGGTGTCTCCAACACACTTTCTGGCCACGATTTCTCCATTCCAGGAGAAATTCAAAGTTTAATTCTGGTGCTCTCAGATTGCAACCCCAGAAGCTTACACTGTCAACCAAACCAAAAGAAGTATTTGTGCCAGAGGGGAATGATGACAGATCTTTAACAGCCACTGTCTGTTGTTTTACAAAGCCTCTGTTTTACACTGAGTCATAAAGAAACTGTGTAGAGATCTGGTCTTCTAGCTGATCATGAAACTGAGCACAGAAATCCAGCTGAGGTTTTTCCAGGGCTTAGCAGAGCAGAACTTCTTCTCACACCTTCAAGCTGAAAGATTTAAGGAGCTGTTTGTTCAAGCCTAAGTATAGCATCCTGCACTTGTCTCTACTGAATTTCATCCTACTTTCTCCAGTCTGTTTTTCTAAACTGATGAGATGATAGATAATTTTAAATTCTACTCCTCACCCTGATGCACTGCAGGTCTCCCAGCTTTGTGTCTTCCAAAGATCAACCAAACGCCATCTCTACCCACCCTTGACATCACTACTGAAGACACTGAACTGTGTCGGAGCCAGAGCAGCCTCAGCTGTGCCCCCTCCAGGACATCCCTCCAGCTGGGCAATGAGCTGCAGATGACTGTGCCATCAAACTGCCCCTTCAAAGCCTTGTTTCCCCAGGTAGTGTGAGGCAGCACCAGAAATGGTGCAGACCCTCGGCAGCCCTGAAGGAGGGTCCCAGCTACAGGTGTTGGCTGGACCTTGGAAAGCGTCTCGGTGGGCAGCTGCTGGGCTCACCTGGGTCTGCAAAACAGTGCGGGGCAGAAGGATGGGCATCATTGTACCTCGGACAGTAACCCTGCCTTGTGTTGGGCCCATCTCTGCTCTCTGGGAAGCCCCAAAAAGGTTAAGAGACCCGTTCTTCTCCCCATGGGAACAGGCACAGTAAACAGCTTCTCCAAAGACAACAACCAACTGTGGTTGTTTTACCTTTCCAGGAGAATGAAGGCAGTGTTTTTGTACGTGAGTTGGGTGCGTAATGCCAGGCAGGCCCAGGCAAGTGGGCTGCGTTGCCTGTTCACCTGCCTTTTTTGGCTCTTCCATGGAGGCCAAGCGCACACGCACGCTGGCTGCCTGTCACAGCGTCAGCTGGGCCACGGCTGCCTCCAGATTCAGGAGGTGCATGCTGCTGCCCGCCGAGCACGGGCCCCCAGCAATCTGGCCCCTTTGGCAAGGCGGGCGTTTTGCTAATTTTCTGCGTGCACATACACATCTCCCCGTGGGCACTCTGCTTTTTTGGCTGCATCCAAACCGCTGGCACCTTGGAGGAGTCATGAGGGAGCGGCTGCCCACCTCACTGCCGGTTGCCTCATCAATGCTGTCTATGTATGACCCCCAACTAACAATTCATCATGCAGCAGAGCTGATGCGATCTGAGAGGGGATATAGATGCCCAGGGTCAGCCAGAGGTGTTCTTCCTACACCTGTCCCTATTTTAGAAGAAACACCTGACTTCAGAAGAAAAGACTCCAGGTCCCAGCCCTTTATCTCTTTGATTGGAATATGGAATAAAAACTCCAAAGAAACTCTTGGATGATCCAGGTTATGGTCTCTGATATGCTTATTTAAATTATAAATCCTGGAGGATTAGAGGTGGTGTGTGAATGGGGCCTGGGGCAACAGGGGTTTGTCTGTGATGGGGGCACTAATAAAACACAGAAGTCCAGATTTTCAAAAGCAGTTAGGTGTTTTATTAAGAGTTAATAGTAGATCCCTGTGAGTAGCAGGATCTGTGGCATCTTTCTGTGTGGCAATGAAAATAGGGGTTTTTTCAAAAGGACTCTGTTCTCTGCCTCTATTACAGGTATTTCTGCTCTGCTAAAACTCCCCCAAGATATCACCAGAAAATGTCACAGTACAATGCACTGAATTTGGAGGTGAACATTCAGTGTTCACCTTCATGATACATTATTGATGTTTTGCTGCATCTCCTCATGCTTGGGACAGGTCCTCTACGTTGCTGTACTCAGTCAGAAATTGCAGCTAAAATGGGGGTGATTTGGCTGAAGAATATGCTGTGGCTCCCCTGGTTTTCCATGGATACGGTACTGTTCATATGCATGTGCCTGAGTTTTCAGCAGGGGAACGGTCCTATTACAGACTGAGCTGCTGAGCCAGCACCTGAATTCATGGAAATTCCTTTCACCCTTTTCGTTTCTTTAGCAAAGCTTCATTCACACCAATGACTAAGAAGATATTTTTACTTTTGCACATCTGTCCTTGATCTATTGAGTATTTTTCTTCCAACAAGCAGTCACCAAAGGGGCATGTGTCTGTATGTGTGCGTGCAGGACAGTTTTGCCTAAATAGTTGCCATGCTGCCTTGAAGTCATTAGCAGAAACAAGATTTATTGCTGCAGCTCAGAAGTCTGAAGAGCTTAGTGACAGATGTAAAGCCCAGCAAGACTGCAGTCTGGGATCCTGATTCAGTTCTGGGCTAATAAAAATGTTCTTCATGCATATTTCACATCCAAGCAATTGTCCATCTCTTTTTCCCTGCTTACCTCCCAGCAGTCACAAGAGAAATGTATGCTATCCACCGAAGTAGAACCTACATCTTTTTAATGTCAGGTGCTGGTTTGATGACAGACAGTTGGGATAATTCCTGGAGACTGCAATACACCTGAAAGGCTGAAAGGTTGATCTGCTGGAGTCTGAGCTATGGATTTGAGGTGTTCTAGCTAAAATGCCAAGCAACTCGTATCTTCTGTAAATGGAGCAGCAAGGAGAGATCTGGATCACATGCACATACAGACACACAAACTGATTGGTGATAGTAGCAGAGCATTACCTGGTCAGCACGGGGCCAGGAATAGCTGCACCACATGACCATGACTGGAGGAGCTGTGCTGGGAAAAGTATCCCCTAGAAGCTTGCTGTTTAGGGATTAAATGGATATTAATTCCCTCTTGGTACGAGGAGGCTGGAGAATTGCATAATGGGGCATACTGAAGAGTTTCTGAAGAGGAAGTGAGTCAAAGTTTGTTATTTCAGTGCAGCCAGGATTGTGTTTTCTGCCACTTCTTGGGGGGGGTGGGAGGGTGGGGTTGATTTACCCAGCATAGTCGTGCTACAGGAATCACAGCCAGGATCTGGAGCAAACGTCTCAATTGCGACATCCTGGCAAGAAGCTTGTTCTAACAAGTAACTATTTTGAGAAGAGGAAGAAAAAAGAACAAAAGTTGGCAAGAAGAGCTGCAAGGGCTGCACTTCACGCGGATGCTCCCTTCTGCTCCCGGGGCCTTGCAGACCTGGCTGTGCTGTCCGGGCTCCCGCTCCCTCTGCTCTGCCAAAACAACCTCCCTGTCCGTCTCTAAGGCACTCCTGAACACCCACAGTCTTTATTAACTCTGCTCCTTTGCCTCTCCACCCTTGAGCCTTGGTTCCCTTCCAGCTACTGGCACTCCTGTGCAGCGTGGTTGCATGCAGCTCTCCTTCCCCAGCTGCAGCTTTCCCTGGACTGTTTATCTCCTAACGCCTCAGCGCCCAGGTGTGCTGAGGGGTATTGCACCACGTACCTCAGGCAACACTGCCTGCCTTTTACTACCCACAAGATCTGAAATATTCGTGTAGGGCTTAACTTGCCAGTGCCCGGCGTCTCGTTTGGTGATTTACATCTGGGCAAAGGAAACACGAGGTGGCTGTGATATGCGACCAAATGTAAGCAGTTGTAAATTGACAAGGGCCATTTGTCACCGTTATTAATCCCCTGAGTCACAGTGCCTCCAGATATTTCCTGTGTCACCGCTATTTTTATTTCTTCACAAATAAAGACTGTAGACTTCAGTTTGCTCCTGCTCACATCAGGCTTGACTCAAGCCTCTGACAAGCAGAATTACACCACACCAGACCTGTCCTGGCATGGGGTGGAAACCGCATCCTAGCTTTTGCACCATTTCGCAATTATTATGAAATGTATGTTGGTGCTGAAGTACCAAACAGCATCAGGAACTAATCTGATATTAATGAACTCTTGTAGACTGGCCATGAAAACAGACCATCTATTATCTTGTATATTTCAGAAAGATTGGATTCTAGGTTCAGGGCTGGCTTTTTTTTTTTTTCCCACTTACTTACTTAATGCTATCTAACATCAAAGGAAATACTTGCTGGCATTATCCTGAACAAAATCTCTGCGGCTGGGACACAGCAGACATCAGGCCGTGCAAAGTACAGTAGCCTGTAAGTGTGAGAGCCACCCGGACCTTTGACATTAGCCTGAGGTTTGCTAAATCATCTACTTAGATGCATGGCAAAATGCTTCACACTGAAATAGCTCTCAGTTGCTTTCCACTGGCAATTGATGGTAAAATAATTAATGTTTGTGATATTTATATGGGAGACTTAAAATACGAACAGGCAGGATTTGGTTAGCACTGGTGGGAGTGTACTAGCAAAATTTGACCTTTCTCCCAAAATCTTATAGTATGGTTTTAAATTTAAATTGAGATCTTTACTAATTCAGCTTTGCTTGGAGAGCCCTAGACTGCAGAGTACAAATGTGAAGACAGAGAAAATCAAGGTAATTGTTCCCTCATATAATGGGCTTCAGATTAAGCAAGCCAGGCACACACTGAATTGCAGTGACCCAGAGCCCTTATCTAGCTCCGACAATACAGCCCAGCTCTGACTAAGAAAGGTTTCTAAAACTCAGGCATCGAGTACTTGGTGAGACAATGTTAAAGAAGGTGCCAGGAGGTGCCTCAGATACACCAGCATCGCTGAGTCACAGGAAGGGGTAGCAGAGCTTTAGTGACTTGGTTGTATAGTCCTGTGGTTACATTCATCTGCTCAAGTGATATTCTTCCTTTCCTCAGACACAACAAGTGACCACTTGCCAGCTATTGACCATAGGGAGAAAAACATGTCAAAGCGGGAACCCAAAAGGAAAAGAGAATATTTTTGCTCTGTGCTGCATATCCTTTGAGAAAAGAGGCTTTGGGAACTTGGCAGAAAAAAAGCCCACAACATACACTCCCAGGACTCAAAGGTATCAGATGGAAATCAACTAATTCTGTCTCTCACAGCTAAAAGAATTCTTCTTCCTCCTCACCAAAAGGATTTAACAGGCCTGTAGAGGTTTGCAGTCAACAGAAAATAACTTTATAGAACTGGCAATTTTCTAGCAAAATATTTTATTCTGCTTAACCATTCTGTGCATTCTCTGGAAATCTGGTGTTATACAGATAACACGTCTGACTATAGCTCTGGTTTTCTCTCTGCCCTGTGTTGTGTTAAACACTGACACTGGCCATCATGTGCACAGCACCAGGCAGCATCCCCCAGGGATTCACTCAGCCGTTCAGCCCAGCAATCACCCTGCTCTCTCTTCCCTCTAGGAGCCCAGCAGCTGGGTGACCCTGGTTTTACCACTCTTCTTCCAGGGAACAGGGAGTTTTCTGCCTGGTGGAGGGTTTGAGAAATTAAGCCTCAGGCAGATACACCATTACATTCACCTGCTCAATTTGCAGTGAGGTGAGAAATGCCCTTATGCACCATATTTCAGTGTGGAGCCTTCCCTGAGAAGTTTCCTCATTTTCTCCTCTTTCCTTGCCCCTTCTCCAAACCCTCCATGCTTTGCCCCCTGGGTGGGTGCTGTTCTTCTGCTTCTCAGAGTTGTAGAAGCTGCTCCTGCCCAATGTCCATCCCAGCACAACCCAAACAGTGGTCCAAAGGACTATCACGTGCTTGACTCCGCTCCCATCTGCTCCCCGCTCAACCCCAGACAGCCCTGTTGATGGCGTGGGGTCACTCCCCAAACAGAGCAGCCTTCAGGGCATTAAGCCTCTTGTGTGCTCGACCTCAGATTTTCTGATTCCTGAATTCTCCTATCAGGTCAGGATTTCAAGGCATTTCACACTTGCACCAGTGTGACCTGTATATCAAAGGCCTTTTCCTTCCAGAAAGATGTCCAGAGTTCCAATATGGGGCACTCAGAGGTGAAGACTTCATGGTTTCCTGGGCAGTTTGCTTCAGTGGTTAATTACTTTGACTGTTAAAACAGCTACCCTTAATTTTTTAGTTGATCTTGTCTGACATTAATTTCCAGGCACCCATTCTGTTGTGCCTTTAGTTGACTTTGTATCTAGCGTTTTCTCCAGTCACCTCTTTGAACTTCCTGTTGACAGACTGAAGTCAAACGCCTTAAGCGTCTGCCTGTCAGGCATGTTTTCCAGCCACAGTGTCATTTTTTCCTGTAACCATTTTGAAATTTTCTAGCTCCTTTTGAAGATGGACACGCTGCCACCCAGTGCAGTAATGCAATGGCAAGAGGAAGACACAGGCAGATGAAGCATCTTTGTCTTTGTGATAAAGCTAAAGCAACTAAGCCAGCCTGTAGTTCTTTTGCGACATTTGGTTTAGGTCCTGGCCTCACCCAAAGCTTTCTCAAGGAAACCAGAATAGGCTAAGGTGTTGACTTCGCCCCCGATGTCCTGGTCACTAAGGATCCTATATTTGGGCTCACACTTGGCCCTTCAGACAGGGCAGTTGTAGCATCCAAGGGAAGAATTTGGACGTGAGGGAGTAATTGTATACTGCTAGTGCAAGGAGTATACATAGAAATTATGTGCTCCTGAAGTGTACGATGCTTGGTAATTATACACAGCAGACCCAAAAATATCATTTAAAGCGTGTGCTGGTTTTTAAGGCAAAAATAATGGTGAATTTACTTTGTGATTATATGGTCCTTACCACATACACTTTCTGCCAGTATTTGATACTTACTATGTCATTAAATGGTCAGCAGTTGCTTTGGAGGCAAAGACTGCTTGGAAAATTGTTCCCTGCAAAATGGAGCATTATTTTAAAATCATTAACATTTTTCACCACAGCATTTTTCCTAAGGGAAAATATACAAGTCTTGCAATTTGACTTCAGTCTACATTTTTCTGGAGATGTGTTGTGTTCCTGTTGTTCTGAGAAAGCATAATGATGCTGCTCTCAAACTCCGT
This sequence comes from Fregata magnificens, assembly GCA_013389945.1. Taxonomy (NCBI): domain Eukaryota; kingdom Metazoa; phylum Chordata; class Aves; order Suliformes; family Fregatidae; genus Fregata; species Fregata magnificens. The sequence goes on from WAAD01028237.1 coordinate 133,982, forward strand.
CGCTTGGCTTTGATCAATGTTTCTCTCCATCCATTTTCCTCTCTAACCCCTTCCCTCCCAAGCCAGAAAAAATAATTGAAATCTGATTGTAATTTTAAGCCAACAATATCCCTGCTCCTCATGAAGCCAATGGACATGGCAAAGTTCCCATTGACTTCAATAGTCCAAGTTCTGTTTTAAGGATCCTTGCCATGTGGATGGAGTAACTCCACCGAAGTCAACAGGGTTGCATGGAAAACGCCTGGGTACAATAGCAGCAGAATCCACCCTAGCGATAGGAGGATCTCTTCCAATTTCTTCTGACCCAGGCAGATCTACACATGCATGTATATACACCAGAGTAGAGCTTGCAGTCCATGAGCTCTCTTTAGCTTTGCCAGCATGTTATGTTATTTTGTTTGATTGCTGGGCTGCGTCACAGAAACACAAATCAGCCCAACCTGGCATGACTGCAAATTAAAGACAAGGTGGCCTGAAAGAAAATAAGAGGCAACTTTATTCAGCATGTTCTATATCAAGACCTATAGGGCTCTAACTAGAATAATTTTATGGCTCCTAATCAGTAAGTACTGAATTCCTATTTAGCTCTTCTGCTTTTGCTTGAGTTTTCTATTTATGCCAAGGAGCACTGAAAATATTTTGGTGGTGATTCGTAATAACGTGACACCAGTTAAGTTATAAGACTGGAATTCACTCATTTTCAGAAGACCAACAGAATGGCTGTACATTAGTGCATTGTCAAAATAAGGCTCATAGGAGACTGTGGTAAAGCACGCACCCCATGCTGGCTGCCTACACAGGGGAGAATTTCATTCTATTCTTTTGCAGGTCTTTGCCAACATGGCAATCTTCAGGACAAACTGTACCCAAAAGCAATGCATGTGTGGAAGACACAACTCTCATTAGTTCCCGTGGGCATGGCATCCATCCCTAAGTCTGCAAACAGAATCTGTCAATTTGTAATGGCTCCTACCACATCTTATTTTCAGGCCCGGTGAAAGCAATGAGTGGTTTCTGAAAGCAAAGACCAGACAGGTAATGGCAGCTTGGGTGGAAAAGGAAGATATGAACACAGCACCTTAGCCACAGAATTACTTGATGACTGATGGGTGCAAACAAGTCATTTTAATAGCTATAACACTGGACCACATGGGATAGTTCAAATGTTAAATGTCAGACTAAAAATGTTTTGTGGAGTTGATTCTTTAATAATAATAAAGTATTCCTCCTCTGAAAGCCATGTGTTTTCTTTAGCCATTTTCCTTTTGAGGAAAACCACCTTTTTTCAGATGTTTCTCAGCTGATGGCTTGCTACATCGCCTGTCTTAGAAAATGGATGCATCCTGCCTGTGCATGCCTGTGTCAGAGGAGTGAGTTTTAAAATAGCTGTCTCTATTAAAAATACCTCCTGATTATATGGCAATGCAAAGATACTTAAGGGGTTCAAAGTAACTATTCACCTCAGGCATCTTTGTCCAGGTCCATGTAATACCATAACCTGCTTTCCCTGGAACCTGTTTTTGGATCGCTCAGGACAAGCACTTGTTTTTGGAACCCAGTACAGCCACAGGATGACTGCTCTCAAATACTTGTTACCAGCTTTGGGGCACCTGTATTTTATAATATTACTAAAAATACTCTGTGAACCTTTGGGTTTCAGCCTTTCTCAACCCATAACACCCCAATTCTCTCTGCTCTCCCACAGAGAACAAAGTCTACCCCTGCTTAACTAGCAAGAAGCTCCAAAAAAGCATCACTACAAGCTCAGCCAGCAGCAAAGCCAGCAGATCTGCTCTGAAAATAGAAGTGGCAAAAGAGAGATGGGTGATGACTCACGGCTTAGCTCTGCTCCTGTTTATAGTGGCACAAAACAAGAGTAACTCCCTTGAAATTCGTGAAGTTAACATCCTTTCAAGTAGCCACGCTTCTGGAGCAATTTTAGATCAGCCTACACTGCTTCGGCATGATTCAGCTTTGATATTGGATTGAATTAACTGCTTTACAACTTGGTGCAGCTCCAACGCATCCAGATCAATTACGAGTAATGAGTGCAACTGAGCTGAAGTGTACTGGTGACAAATAGTGCCACGGTTTGAGTGACACAGATTCTGCATCATGCAGTCTAGGACTACCCCAGAGAGAAGCTCCCCTGCAATCACTGAATAGATATCAGTTTAAATCGAGTGGTAAAGAGTGGGAAGATAGCTTGACTGAGGGATGAGTGAGAGTGATTTGTTGTGTTTCTTACATTTCCATGACATTACACAACACAATTTTTGCAGCCTGGCTAGTTCCCTAGCTGGGGGAACTCACTGGGCACAAGGGTGGGTTGAGGATTTTGCTTGCTTGTTTGTTTTCCTCTGAAAAGCAGGAGGTTTCTCATTAAGAGTTTTTGGGAAATTCAGTTATAATAAAGATGTTTCCATTTTAGTGAAAATATTCACTAGGGGAAAAATATTTCTCAGCCATCTGTACTGTGTGCTTTCAGTTCCTGAAGAAGAGAAAAGAAAGGTGCCTGATGTCCTGTGGGAAGTCCCAGAAGAGGACTGAATAGCATATGCAAAACAACCCAGAAAAGTTTGGCAACAGACCTAGGGCAATCAGAAGCACATAAAAAGCTCTAAACAATGCCCAAATTACTGAGCTATCCACCGCCATTAAGCCCATGTAGAGGCTGATGGAGGTATTCTGCTGATTCAGTAGTGTACAATGCTCTGGCTGGACCCCCCACTTAGATTTCTGGGCCACCTCATAGCAAGCGAGAGAAGTTATCAGACGTTGTTGATTGTCCACCAAGGAATGGAAGTGAAAACAGCTAAACATCTGCTATTCTTCACAGTAACATTGCAGCTCAGCTATGCAATTCACCTAGCTAACTTCTATGCAAACAAAATGGTGTGCCAGCGTTTCCAATATTATAAATCAAGATTACAACCTGAAATGGTGTTAGAGATGCTATAAATAAAGGTAAGTATATGTGGGGCGGGGGGCAAGCTAAGAAAAAAAGATCCCACATCTATGGGGATTTGTGCTGTTGCTCAAAGGGATGGGATTCAACAGGCGCAGCTGTTCCTTGCCTGTTGTTGCCTCCGCCCATATGTTTTAAACAATATGCATATTTAATTGAGCATTCTCTATGATATTTTCCCAAGTGCTTTTGAAAGGTCTGTTTGCTTCATTTTTCCTTGGCATCTTTATCTTCCAGCTGCTAATTTCCTTATTACTGAGGACGCCATCACTCACAGGAGGTCTTGATCTCGACTGCTCCGGCATTCAGTAGATTTTAAAGCTGATGTGGCAGGATACTATCCATTGAAATACGATGGTATTTGTTTAAAGTAATTATAGTCAGATTGTGCCTTTAGAGATGTATGTGGGAAAAGTCAATGCCCAGGTTTCGTCCCCTTCGGAGCAGTGGTGAGCAGCATGCAAGCGCTGTGCTGTGCCTGCTTCCACACCTCCTTTTGGGCCCATCTGTGTAGTAATTTGCTGCCAGAAGAATATGGCAACTTACGGCCTTCCCTGAGTTTGGCTACTGCACTGTGGAGCTGAAGCCTTGAGAAAAAGGACATGCGGGGCATCTATACCACTGTGTGCAGAGTGAGGCGAGGATGCCAGAGCTGGGGCAGAGCAGCTGCTTGTAACCCCCAGAGAGGGCCCTCGGCACAGCTTGCCTAGCCACCGCGCTGAGTGAAGGAGCGACCCTCACTCAGAGTCTGGGCTATGTCACATGGACCTGCTCTGACACCTTTGCGGAGCTGCAGCAGTGGAGCGGAGGCCCACAGGGAACCAAGCCCTCATATATCTTCAAAACTTCTGGACTCTAAGCCCCACTGCTAACCCCCTTTACAGTCAGATATGTAGGGCGTATGAAAGGCAAAGGAAGCCAACAACATCTTGGAAATGAAACTGCTTTCACAAATTTAGAGTTGCTTTCATTTTTGCTAGAGCACTGGCCAGCCACCTCTGGCCTGGGATCCCAACTCCAGGCATCAGGGCACGTCTGGGGGTGCTGGGGTGGGCACTGCTCTGCAGCTGCCTCTCATCTCTGTGCTCATGGGAAGGAGGAAGATGATGGGGGACTGCTGAGATATCCCAGAAAAGGAAAAGCAGCTACCCGAGGAGCATGGTGCTGAGACACCTCAATGCCTCTGCAAGGAGTCAGCCTGGGTCACTCAACCTCAGTTCCTGGCAGGTCACCCACATTTGGGGCTATCTGAGCCCAGATAATGAGCCCTGGCCCAGGAGGGGGGGGGGTTGCAGAACACCAGCAAACAGGATCCATCAAGCATAAGGTTAGTGGAGATAAGAACAAGAGATAGTCTAGTTCTCCTCAGAGGTGCAATGCCTTTGTTAAAAACTATGAAATTTTGCTCAGCAGACCGTACAGTTTCAGGACCTATGCTGGGATGACTGAATAAATTCTAACTTTAAATTCAAGCAGTTGAAAGGAATCACATACCACATACAAAGTCAGCGAGAAGGTAACAGACACTTTTTATGTCTTTAGTCTTCTTTATGGCTCTTTCCATCAATTTCAAAGCAGTTATCATCTCCTTGAAATTGAGCAGTGCTGGAGGGCATGATTGGGCTGGGGCCCAGTAATAGGATGGAATTTTAAGGGGAATGAAGACGTTAAGCAGTGGGAAGAAGCTATTCAATCTATCTGCTCTGCTTCATGCATTTCTGCAGGCAATGTATGTGGCTAACACTGATCAGAGGTAGGGGAAGCATATTTTAAATATGTAAAATGTATATTAAAATAAATGTGCCTATGTGCCATAAGGTATATAATCAAGAAGGATCATTTGCTGAAATGTATGGTTAGCACAGCTTAGATGTAATTGTTATGGTCAGTGTTATGCTGTACTTGCAATACTATTACAATCCATTTAGTTGCTCAAGGGAAACTTGGGAAGGAATTTAACGCTATCTGGATGAACACGGGAGAAGAGTTTGCCCTCATGAGCTGGACATTTTTTATTACTCAGGACTAAATTGCAGTGTCACTGACATTTCTTTAATTTTGAAATGCCACATACTCGGAAAGTGCAAGCGTAGGAAAAGCTACCTGATAGCTATTGTGTATGTCTGCAAAGGAAGGCTCTTTCTCTTTTTAATGAGCTAAAAAACCCAAGCCCGTTCATAATCCCAAAACGGGATTGCATGTTTAATCTAATTATGCACTAGACTCTGGAAAATCCTGAGAGTTTCCTGTTATGCTGTTTGGCTTTATCCCTCATCTAGGCTGAAGCTTTAGAGCTCACTTCGAGACTCTGTGACACCATGGATCTGATTCAGCAAAACACTTAAGCATACACTCAGCCCAAGCGCTTTGAGGACTTGCATCCTTGTCTGGCAATACTTTTAAGCACTTACAGAATTTTAAGCATATACTTAAGTCCCCTCAACTTCATTGAAGCATAAGATCTACTTCAGTATTTTGTTTAATGAAAGTATAAGCAATCAGAATATCATAAATGCAAACTGATTTTTCTCTGGTTTGCATTGCTAGCTTCTTTTCTAAATAGCCCAGCTTGTCAGATCCATTTGTTTATACTAATTTTAAATGTGGGAAGACTACAATTAAATTCTCCATTCTGTTTGTTTGATTTTCCCTGCAGATGTGGGGGTTCCCAACTCTTTTGGGAAGTGCTGTGCTGCAAAGGATTTAGCACAATGCTGAAGCCAGAGCAGGGCTACAAGTCAGTTTCACTGCATGTGACAGAAGCAGATGAGTAAACTAAGCTCCGTTTCAGCCCTCTTAGGCAAGATTTGTGTGCCTCCTTATTTATCTTAGGCTCTAATCTTGCAAGCCACTTGTGAGCAAATAATCTTCATCCACTCAAATATATCCTTGAAGTTGGTGGAAGCAGCCGATGCATAGAAAGTTTGCAGGGACTGATCATTATATAAGCAGAGAAAACAGGGCAAACCCAATCCGAAAGAGATCATGTCCCTCTGCCACTGAACTCAGCAGCAATTTACCAACACCCTCAGCAGAAGCAGACTGAGTGCTGGAGGAGGGTCTGGACCCTCTGCTCTCTGTGCCATCCATATAAGCAAGCAGAAAGATTGCTTTTCCCAGACTATTACGGCATGAAATAAATGAGCTCAGGCAAGACCATCTACAAATCTTCTTCTTCGCAGTCTCTTTTATAAGGCTGGGTAATTACACAGGAAGTACTTCTCAGCCTGATTTTTTCTCATATAAGACAAAGATGACAGGCAAGATACAGTACAATAAAGCTGACTTTGAATGAATAGTCATTAAGAGTTTCAGCACTCCTGTTAGTGTGCAATGTCCTTACAGGCTGGCTCCATGGGGAAAAGGTTGCATGGAGGCAGCAGAGGATGGTGGAGCCATGGTAGCTTGCTCTGAATCTCAGCATATATATCATGTTCTTGCAGTGCTGGCTGGTGGCTATACGGGCTGACTCAGGGCTTTGTTCTCAGTGCCAACCCTATCCCAGTGCTTTCTTCTGCAAAAAAAAGAAGTCATAAAGTTTCAATTGGCCTGAGCAAAACAGATAATAAAAGAAATGGAAACAGAGAAAGGCTGTTATTGCCAAGTTTTGAAGGAATTAATACAATGGCACCTGAAAAATACAAGGAAGAAGTTTGGCTCCATCAGAAAACAAGTTTTGTACTGCAGAACTGTTGTGTTACGTGTGTGAGAAGAGCCCAGGCTGCACAGCCCATATGTGAAAGTATCTCCCACTAGTCCTTCCCTTTAGCAGAGGAGTCCATCCTGATTTTTCCCTGACAAAAAGACACAGCTTGATTCCTAAAGCTGCAGGACGACATGCCAGCTGCTGGGAAATCTGGCTGCTGCGACGAAGCAGGAGGGATTTTGGCACTGGATCATGCCCCACAGGAGAGCAATTCCTCCCCACAGCTTGGCCAGAGAGAGTTTTACAGAGGGATCCTTTCTGAGGACATACTTAAGAGAAAAGCCATCCTAGAGGAGGTACAGGCAAGAGGTAAAACTGTACCAGGTTCAATAAACTATGTTGACAGAGACATTGATCTCAGCACTAAAATGAAAAGAAGATTAGTCTAGCTTTGGTAATGCTAATGCACTGGGGAATCAATTAGTACAAAGGGCCTGCAGAAAGCCCCAAAAACTCTCACTCTACAGAATTCTTGTCAGAAGGTTCTTTCGGAAAAGACCAAAACACCTAGGAAACCAGTAGCTTCTAAACAGAGAGAGGTACACAGACAGAGGTCAGACAGAGGAAGAGAAATACTACTTTTTCTCTTAGCTTTGAAGGGTTTTACCCTTGAACAGAGCTGGTCAGCAATACCAAAAAACATCTGTAAGAGGAAGGGTAGCTAAGCACAGGATAGGCATCAAGAACACCCTAATTATGCACCCATCATCTTAGCTAGAATATCTTAACCCTGATTTAATCTCAGGCTTATTGAGTAATTTATCTGAAACATCCATATGAAGTGTTATGTTGTCCTATGTTTCTTCCATAGTCAAAGGAGAGAGGATGACTCAGCTCATTTCTTCCTCATGTGCAGCCTCAGGTGATGGCAGGGGGAGTCCCATCAGGGAAGGGACTTAAGCCCTGCACGTTGGGCCAGGGCTGTTTCCTTGTCTAACGTTCTTCACAAAGAATGATAATACCTCTTGGTCCCACTCTCCCTTTGATTTTTCTACTTGATTATGGAGTCTCTGAGACAGGTAGAGATCTCCAGCTGTTACACTAATACATAGAGTAAGTCCTACAGGAGAGCTGCTCTTGCCTTGGACGGAAGCAGCTGAGGACCCCAGAAATGGGGACTTGCTGTTTTTATTTTGAACAAAACTTTCCAGCGGGCCCCTTGAAGTTATTATGTTCACTAGTCAAGTTATTACATTCACTAGCAAATGTCCCTGCAATATTGTGGCCACAGTTCCAGGGGTCTCAGATAAGTCATATTTGTTCAGGGGCATCTTGACAATATGGAACTGAAATATGTCTACCTTCACTCCCTTGTTCATATTCCTTATTAGGCATGTGTATAGGGTTTTTATATTTTTATTTACACTGGAGTCTGACTTCACTTGTGTGAATATCCTCTGTATATTTGTTACATAGCAGTAAAAAGAGAGCCTAAAACTTCAAATGATGAGAGGAAACAAATACAAAGTTTTCTTCATGCAGAAGGTATGGAAAACACCAGCTACTATTTTCCTGAAAATGGTGGGAGGAGGTGAGGAGAATTTCTAGAAAACTGTATTTTGCATAGATTTCATTTATATTTCCTTTTTTTTCTCCCCTCAGAAATGTTACTTTTCTAGCAGTCAGCTTTTTTTTTTAAAGAACCCAAACTCCAAAAGCTCTTCTTAGGCTCAAAGCAGACCATCTACACCCAGTGTTCAAACTCACAGAATCTAAATTTTCTCCTTGGCCACTTCCACGGGTAGCCTCACCTGCCACAGGCGGTTTTAATTCCTCCTGGTAACCTGAGTAGCAGCTCCAACCCCGTGTGTTTTGGCCTATAAAGCCAGAGCAAAAATGCAGCCTAAAATCAACCGCTCGAGTATGAGAGCAGCCTGGGCTGTGATTTCTGTATTTCTGGGCAGTAAATTCAGACCTGTTAGATGGTTTTTTCCTCTCTGAGACTAGAGAATCAGCATTTTTGAATACTCATGTTTCGGCTGGCGGTGGGGCAGGAGGTAGAAGTCGTCGGGCAGCGTTTCCACAGAGGAGACAAGTTGTCCTTTCCCTGCACCCTTCAGGGACAGCGGCAGAGCTGCAGGGACTGAAGCCCAGCTTCCCCTCCATTGTGTCCTTCCCAGCTCTGCTGCTGACCCCCCGGGGACATGAGTCACTTACTTAAAGGACCTAATTTTCAGAAATGCCGAACACCCGCAAGTCTCTGGTGGGAGCTGCCGGTGCTCCTCACGCCGGCAGATCATACGTGTGAGGTCTGCGGCGGTGGTCTACTCCAGCCATATGCAGCCAAGGCCTTGTTGTGGGGTCTGGCTGATCAGCATCCATGGTATGCTAGGTAAAGCCCTGAGTACTCTTTCTGCTATCGATAAAGGGAGGTTTTTCGTGAGACAGAGGTCCCAAGGCAAACCCCAAAAATGCCTGCGGAGCAGCAACTCAGCCCTGCATGGTGGCGGGACACCCTGATGATGGCTCACGCCAACCCGAGGCAGCGCTTGCAGGGAGCCCCTCAGCGCACACCCACCAGATGCGCCGCCAAACTCCCCGGCCTCGCCTCGTCCTTCCCCCGGCCCGCTGCCGGGAACGGCCTGCGGGACCGCAGGCACTTCCACCACGGGTGGCCATGGGCTCCCCGGGGCGAGCCAAGACACCCGGGGCTATCCACGACCCTCCCGGAGGCTGCGGGTGCCCCTTGGCGCGCCGGCCGTGGGGTTTCGCACGCCACGCAGCGCGGCTCCGAGCAGCCGGCGACCATCAGCGCTGCAGCAGAGTACCTTATTTAACCTTGGTGAGGGAAACGCCAGCGCTTTCCCTTCTCAGCATTTGTTTTCAGTTGCTAATCCAGGAAGCACACGTCCTTTCTATTTACTTAGAAAAGAATAAATAATAACCACGTTTCTCCTCGCCTCCTTCCCTCTCCCCAGTCCTCTTCTCGCTCCCCGCCCCACCTCGCTATTAAAATGGAAACCCCTGTGTTACAGACATCGCCGGGCTGCTAGAGCACTTAAGCAGCGCCCTGTGAGCTGCAGCCATTTACTATGTGCGATTGTTTCTGCGAGACCTAATAATTCTACCATTGTTATTATAACACTGTGCACTAATACAAATGAGCTTGTAAATAGGGGTCCAACTAAAATAAAACCATTATAATCACAGCCCAGGCTGTAAATCACAGACCAGTGTGTTCTGCTGTGGTTTGACCGAGAGCCAGGCAATAGTCAAATAATCAAACTGCAGATGTTGGGATAGCAAATCTGCTTAAATNCCCCCCCGCCTTTCTTGTTAACTGGGTCTGTAAAGTAACCAGACATGTTACCCGATAATAGTGCTGTTCCTCGGCAGCTTGTGCACACCAGCACCGGCTCATAGGCGCGGGAGCCATGCAAAACATCTGCAGAGTGACTGATAATTAGCACTAGCTGCCAGGCTTGCGGGGGTATCCCTCCCGCCAGCCCCATGGCCACTGCCAATGGCGAGATCAAGCCCTCCAAGCCTTCCTGGGGGAGAAGCCCGTGGTACCCAATAACGTCCTGTACCATGAACTTCATCAGAGTTATCCCAAATGTCAATGATACGGGGTCACAACAGACCGTCTCTAATTTCTTGAGCTTCTTGCTATGACTAACCTCACTCCCTCCTCTGTCTCACTCTCAGATGACCTTGTCTCCCCATGGTGCAGCCCAGGACACAGCTGCAATTTGGATTCTTGCTCAGGGAGTTCATGGTGGGCACTTACCACTCCATACCGGGCCAAGGGCTCATGTCCCTGCCCTGAAGCATCCTCGGTCAGGGCACACAGAGAGACCTGCCTACAAGTGGCATGCTGAGGGTCGTTTCACTGAGCAAAGCAACATGCGAGGGGAAGCGGGGAGACCGTGCTGCAAACATGGGGCAGCTGGGAAGAGGAGCCACACAAGGCTGTCACGCTCTGCCAGCTGTTTCCACAGCTGTAGGAGATGCGGTGCAGTTGCTTCTCCTCCTAGCCAGAAACCAGGATCTGTGTCAGTAGTGCTCAAACACAGGCGGTGTGTTTTCATTTGGAGGATACATGAGCCTTGGCTGTTGCCCCATGACATTTGAAATGATGTTATAAGCTTCTTTAGGAAAAGTATACGGTCATTTGTTTCTCTGACAGCCCAAGGCAAACAAGTTGGATGGGTCCTGTTGCCCACCACGTTGTCACATGTGGTCACAGGAGGACCGTTAAATGTGAGAACCTCCTTGATGTAACTTTAACTTACCATGAAGGAATTTTTTATGCTATTTTTTTAATGTAATATTTAAGCGGCTGCCGGGCAACAAGTCATAAAAGCAGTCAATCACACAAACAGATGCCATGTAAATACTTCTTTTAAGCAAGTAGCTCAAGAAATCATTGAGGGGATAAAGCAGTGATCTCTCCAGGGGAAAATCAGCAAAATGAGCTCGCCAGCCTTGGATGAAGGCTGGACAGGATACAAACCAGTCATCCTCCTGAAGCTGCTTCTTCTCTGTGGCACTGACACAGCAGCTGTGCATATTGATGTTATTTCTCTAAAACCTTGTGACTAAATTCCACTAGCAGGACAATTTGCCCTTCCTGCCCAGGAAATATTTGCTGTTAAAGTGACTCGAAGGCAACATGAACCAAGCATGTTCCAGCTCCAAACTGCAGGGACCCCAGAAGGGGATTTTGGTTATGAAAAGCTCATTCACTGATTTGAAACCTTTTCCTTAGAATTTGAGTAACCAGCTTGGAAGAACATCGTCTTTCCTCCTTTTTTTCCATTCTTGGTTCTTTTTAAAGGACAATGTATCTCCTGGAGGCAGAGAACTTTTTTGGCCTAAGTGGCCCTTCGGGAAGGAATACAATGTTAGAAACAGAAAAATGTGCCACTCCGAGTACGTATTGCAAAATTAACACCTTGGCGTGCACTTCTTGCATATCCATTCTGCTGCATCCAAATTTCCACAGGTTTTCCTGCTCTTTTTGTCAAGGGCACCATTTTTAAAAAGTGCTATTCTTTTAGTCTCAGACTTACAGTAAGCCCGTTGCTCAGAGGAAGCCTGCAGAGAAAGCCTGGTTTGCTTTGATGCATTCCTAAGTGTCTTGGTGAGAGGAATCGTTCTGGTGCATGAATCAACTCTGTTTCCTCTGCTTGTCAGAAAAACAGCACAACCTTGTATTGCTGATATATGCCACGCTGCACGGGATGTGGTTGATCTCTTCTGCTGCTGCTGCTGCTGCTCCACAGAGATCTGTTTCACAATGTGTGCAGTAACCAGATTAAAATCAATGCTGGAGGTTGTTGTGAACACTAAGCATTAAATAAACTCCAACATTGTACCATAATTCCTCATGAATGATTAGATCATCCTGCTGGGAGTGCTACCATTATACATAAGGCAAATGTCACTGAGTGCCTCATAAATTTAGCATACAAGTACTAAAATTATTAGGTCTGATTCACTGCTGCCTAGCTTCAGTTTATCCTAGTACGAGGCAGAGGAGTTACATCGGCATAAATGTGCGGTGGAACACTGGTTCCCTTCTCATTTTAAGGGATCACCTGTTTCCACTGACTTTCACAAGACCGACGCTAAGTAGATTCACAGTTGCTCTACTCCAGTGTCAGTTGTGGTAGATCATGCAGGGAAGCCAGTCCCAGGAAAAAATATAGGCTGGTATTTCTGGCATAGAAATTGCACCCCCTAATAGTGAAGGTAGGTCTAGACTGCAAAAAAATCATGTGCTCTGGAGCTGGGTTGACTGATTTAGGTTAAAAAACCCACAGATGCAAGGCAGGTCGGCTTTTGCCACAGGATAGTTGCTCAAGCGCAAGTCTACCACGGAGCTCATGTTGACCAGGAGCTACATACATGATTCAAAACCCAGATTGTCTCCAATTCCCTGGCACTTCAACCAGAGCACTCCTGTCAGCCACACCGAAACTTTCCTGGGGAAAGCGAAGGTCAGCATGACACCATTCTGGTGTGTTGCACAGCTCCAGTTCCAAATACAGTGACTTTCCCTTGATGTTTTGGATTTTCCATGGAAAGAGTAATTTCCCTCAAAAAGAGCTTCCCTCTACCTACTGTTTGTCAGGGTGGAAATAAATGTCTCCTGCCTCAAAAACATTTTTGGGAAAACCTTTAAAATCGTATCTTATTCACAACAGCACTGATACTAGAGCAGAATGTGGCCTCTGATCCTCTCTGGTCCTTGACTTTCTCAGTGAAGGATTATTCCCCGCAATCCCCCTCAGTGCATGTTGTCCAAGGTATTTTTAATGAGGTGTTGACTAATTCCCTCGGGAAACTTTTCTGCAGTCTGACAGGTCTCATTGTTAGCATTCTACCCAGGCTAAATTTTGTTTTACCAGACTTCATCTCAAACTATTTCCCTCTTTCCTTGGTGTATTTTGCATCTTTCAAATATTTGTAGGCAGTTATCATATCCCCTTTTTAGCTGTCTGTCAGCCAAGTTAAACATAATTAGCTTTCTTAATCTTCCTCCATAAATCCAGCTTGCTTTCTTGAAATCCAGTCCCCTTCTCCTACTTACGTGTCTTTTTGGTATGATGAAGCTACATATTTTGTGGTTGTTTTTCACACGCCATCACTGATACCAGTAGGAAGAGGCATCAGAAAATCAGACAGTAGTTCGGGGATGGTTTCTATTCTAGGATAATTTTTTGGTCTTTGTAATACAAACTTAGCTTCACTGTCAAATAATTTAGGGTTTCCTTTGAATATTTATATCAATTAATATTTACAGAATTCAAACCCTGTGCAGTATTTTCAAAACTAATTGCTGTAAGAGATTAATTAGGAATTTTGTGCACATTTTATGGGTAGACGGTGCAACAGTAGAGCAGTACTGGAAGATTAATTTACCCGTCACAAAATTTGTTAACTGATGGGGAAAAATTACTTTTTTTTTCAAAAACAATTCAGAAAATATTATCCAGGACTGTTTTTTTGTTTGGCACAAGTGAAGCAGGCACTCCAATGTCACAGTACTCACTCTCTGAGCATTGGCTACAGGATGTCAAAATTCCATTTTTCAGATCTATGTAAACGTGAGGGAAGCATTTCCCAGCATATGCATCCCACAGGAGTAGATGGAAGTTAACCAGAGAAATGTTTTGCACACCTATTGATTCTGGCCACAGGCAATATCTACTTACTCATTCAGTCATTATTTAGTATATAGCCAGATCTTTGGGGAGAAAGGGGCAGGGGGTTAAGCGCACATGATGGACATGCATTGAGTATTCATGTTCTCCAACCATTTTTAAATTTCTCCTTGAGATCAAAAGACTTCAGGGACTTAATAACACTTTCCATTTCAGACACGTTCCAGCGGGACACTATCGAAATGCTAAAGAAATTCATCCATATGGAGATTTTAAAGATGAACGGCCTTCAGGACTTGGGCTGCTCAGTTCTCAAGGTGACTCTGAAAATCTCAGTTTCATGTATTAGTAATAAATGACTGAAACAATTTCCTAAGGAACGCAATTGATTCTTCATCCACTGGAATGTTTGTACGAAGGTTGGTTATTTTCTAAATGATAAGCTGTAATTTAAACAGATACAAGTCATGTCTGGTAAATCTCTGTCACTTCTGTTTAGCAAAAGGGGCAGATTAGAAGCTAATCCTTTGTTTGCCCTTAAGTATATTCTAACAGCTCCTTCCTTCGTTGTATGCATACAGATTTGTAGATTTTCACTTTGTCTCCCTCAAATACCATAGCTACGACAAAAAGTGTAAAGAGAAATCTGACTAGTCAAAATGCCTTCAGGGAAAGTAGCAAATGAAGCAGGAAAATCCCCACTGCAAGAAAATCCCCTGAAGCAGGGGTAGAAGCACGCTCAAGTATAGGCATCCTTCAATATTAATATCTTTCCTGAGGGCAGAAGTCTTCGTTCTTCAGGCCTCTTATTTACAAATTCCCAAGTCTCCTCTAAATACAGCTGCAGAATGAGTGATCCGTGTGGCTGCTTGAAGTTTTTGAAATTTTGGAGTTTAGACAAAATGCTTTAATTACAATTTGAAGGGAAGCTGAAAAAAAGTCTCGTTTTTTCCAGTGGTTTATACTGTTTTCACAACTTTTCCTATGGGAATGTGTCTGTACCCAAAAACACTTAGACAGTAATCGTGCTATGCAGGTCTCCAGTTTCTTTGGTTTAGCTCACAATACGGTCATAAGGAATACAAGTGTGGAAAGATCCAAGTCCAAGCAAAATTAAAAGAGAAGGAGCTGCTTTTGTTATTACAATAGCTCAAAATGTCCTGAACAGCAGATTTCACTCACTGACAGAAGCAAAATCCTAGCTGATTTTCATTTCTTTTCCTGACAATGGTACTTCTTCTGCAAGATCTGCCTCATACCACTCCCCATAGTCGTCATGAAAGTGGAACAAAAGCCTGAACGCCACCGTGAGACATCTGGCATGAGTAATCATGACATCAGTCAGAGTTGTGCTCAGCTAAGGACTGTGGTATAAATGTGCATAAAAATTGCATAGCTGTGTACGTGTTATTGTACCCCCACAAGGAGTTCGCAACCTGCAATGTGCTCCACACAGACAGCAGTGATCAAAAGATATGGGAGGGTGCACAGAAGATGCAGCCTACAGTTTTATTTCTTAGTTCATATTTTTTTAATAAAAATAATATTATAACATTACTCATTTTTATGAATAGGAAGAAACCTGGATGAGCTGCCAGGAGCAGATGCTCGACTGAAAGAAATGCATCTGGATGCAGGCAAGCTGGCCTCCCCATCTGCTTTAGCCGGTGGAGCAGAGGCTGCTAGTTCGGCAGGTTATTGCAGGTCTGAGGCATCCCAGTGTGACTCCCCATTCTTGCTCTGCAACTCAGCAAACAAGATAGCCTTCGTTCAGCCTAACAGGGATTCGCAGCACAGAAACCAACTGCTTTGTCCTCCCGAGCCCCTCCTTCCCTCCTGTATTTGGCTATCTACTTTTAAAGCAAATTACCTGCCCCAGCAGAAGGTGTCTTAGGGGAGCCAGTGAGAATGAACCATGGGACATGATGTGCAGCTAAGAATCAGTCTCTGCTGTTGCCTGTGCAAACCCACAAACCAAATTAGCTTGGAAAAAATGGAGGAAAACACGTGGTCCTGGTGCCCTGGCCCTTGATTAGCAATGAGCAGCAGCGGGCCAAGCTCCAAGAAAAAACCAAGCCAAAACAATGGTGGAAGTGGGGTACAAAAAACCCGCGGGGGGATCCCCGGAGTCATTCAGCTCAAGGTGTGTGCGGAACAGAGGATGTTCAGGAGGGATGACGCAGCAGGGATCCGGGAGGTTTCCTGGGCACGATGGTACTTTTGGAGCAAGAAGGTCTGGGCTTGCGATGGAGGCTGCTGCTGATGCGCCTGGCGTGCGCCTGTGCTGGGACGTGCTACGTGGCCCATAGGGTGACAAGGAAAGTCAGGATGGAAAGAGCTGAGGAGAGACTCCCTGTAATATCCATTTGCTTTGAGCTCTGGTTTTGCCTCTTTTCTTTCCTTCAAAGACTGTTTACTTTACTTTGGCACTTAAAAAGAAACCAAGCAGGTTAAAGGTCAGCTTTATTATTTTTGTTGGGTTTTTTAAGAAGTTTAAACCATAGCCTAAGGAGATTACCTATGCCATTTGGCAAAGAAAAATCTGCATATAAAACCAGTCATTTTAGATGTAGGTGAGGATGACCTGTCCACTACAGCAGGGAAGATTTTATGGGCTACAAAATTAAAAAATGACAGGGACCCTGGATGTACTGGAACAACCTCTTCAGCTTTTCTCTCCATCACTAAGCTTGCTGATTGAATTCCTTCTGAATTCATAATTATATAAAAGAAGATCAGGACTGCCATTATAATCTTGCCAAAGCGTTCATTCCTTATGCAGTAACTCCTATAATGATCCTACCAGAAATGGGAAAATTTTCTTCTGGGGCAAAGGCATAGGATGGGCTTTTGAGGGGCTATCTGCAGAAAAAGGAAAAAAAAATCACTGGGGGATTTGCCAGTAACTTGAACAAGAGCAGAGCTAGGCTTATGCTGAATGTTTTTGAAAGTCTCAGCTTTGATTTGTTAATGACCATTTGTATGATGGACTACTGCAAGCCATTTATCCGCAGAAATAAATACTCAAAATAGAAGAAAACAGGGCATAGCCAGGCAAGCTGTGGTTTGTACCAAAGCTTCAGATTTGCTGAA
Source organism: Fregata magnificens (assembly GCA_013389945.1). Lineage (NCBI taxonomy): Eukaryota > Metazoa > Chordata > Aves > Suliformes > Fregatidae > Fregata > Fregata magnificens. The sequence goes on from WAAD01028237.1 coordinate 150,861, forward strand.
AGACAGATATATAATATTCCTCAGGTTTTTTTTCTAGAAAACCACTACTGAAGAGTTTTTGCCAGCCTCTTTGAGTTCATGTCAAAAAATAATACTGAAAACTGACCTTTGGGGATTTTCCTGGATAGCATTTCACTGTCAGATAGAAAGCCATACCCCTGAGTCAGCAAGGAACGGGCAGGCCTACCTTTAAACATGTGAAAGTTATTTATAGGAGTAATTTATTGAATCATGCCTCATATGAGAGAGATAAGGGGGAAGATTTCATAAAAAGACTAAACTACAGGAAAACCTGGCAGAGTTATATTGGAAAAGTCACATGTCCCCCTTCCCCGCCCTCCCTTTAAAATGAATTTATTAGTTGTAGCAAAATTCTTCTGTATAAAAGTGGTGGTGGTTTGCTGGAAGATGGACTTAACGTGGTTGCTGCCAACCTGGTGGTAGATTTAAGTTAAGGTGGAGTATGAAATCCAAGTAAAGCCTTCAAATATCAATACAGAACAGATTACTGGAAGTCTTTCCTATTCTAACGGCAAGCTGGACTCATAATTTCCTGAATGCTGAGAAGTACCAGTCAAACAAGAAACCACCAAGATCTGCCAGGCAGATTGAGTGCCTACATTTGCTGTTTCCTCGTAGGAACCACTCATTCTCTAAAAAGCAAACCTTGCTAGGGTGTCTCAAGTGGGACACTCAGGAACCACGGTACCTAAAAAACTACCAGACATTTTATAAAACCCTAGCCTGAACCTACAATGAATTAGTCCAACACAAAAATAGATCTCTCTAACAAAAACTTGCCTGTTCTGCTGAAAGACAATACCTGTAATCACTGGTAAGAAGACCACATTTAGTTATTTTTTGTAATTCTTCCCCACCCCTCGAAGCAAGCTGAAATGACCTTCCAACAATAGTTTATTTCTTCTTGGCTTGATCTGAACAAAGGCTTTCTATTCACTTGCATGTGAAAGAGAGTGTGGATATTTTTGTGGTGAAAGATCAAATCTCTCTTTTGTACTTTGCAGTGGATAGGCTAATTGTAGCATCTCTGAGGCTTTCACTGTCCTTTCAGAAAACAGCCAACTAAATGTTTGTTTGGAGTGTTTACCAGGAGCGAGGAGTATATATACCAGGGCAGAGGACTAAATTAATCTAGAGTGTTCCGATGCTTCCAACACATTTCCTACCAGTGAGCAGTTAGTGGGTATGGCCTCATGGTATTTCTGGGAATTTACCACTAGACATGCAATGTTCAATGCAGGCTGTGTGGACAAGCTGTGACTGGTCATAACTCATGTAATTTTTGTTTCATTTCTCAGACTGACTTGAGCATCGTTTTTATAACTGGAGGAACTTGCTTCAGCTTTCGACAAGGGCTTCTTCAGAAGAAATGGTTTAAGGGGGGGAAGACATATAAACTAGATGCGGGAATTCCTGTTTCAGCAGTACCAGCTTTGCCAAAACAAAAGTCAGATAACTTTACGGTGGAAAGGGTACAGTTTTAATTAAGATTTAGTGAGTGTGTTGACAAAAATGGGTTTTCTGCTGTTTGAAGCAATCAGGTTCTCTTACAACACATGCATTTTTTGAAGTATTTTTAGAGGTGGCCTTTGCGGCAAGGGTGATTTTGCAGGTGTTGGGGGGCGTGCTTATGTCAGAGGTGAAAATATGCAAATCTTCCTTTCTTTGCATGGCAGAACTTTAACAAAAGCTGTCCCTGACAGCCCCATTCAAGCACATTATGGGCTCTGATCCCTCTCTCATGCTACAGTTGTCTTTGTACCAGGGATCCCTGGAGGGGCTCTAAGAGCTCTGTCTCTGCCTGTTATCACGCAGGATCCTATCCTCCATGCAATATCGCAGTCCTGCAGCAAATGGTGACAAGGTACAAACTTGCAATGCTTGTGAGCAAACCTAACCGCTTGTACTTGGCATGAGAAAAGTATGAGGGAGGCTCCAGTAAATCCACTCCAATTTTAGAATGGAACACCAGGAGGAAATTGGTTTATTCATTTATCTCCAGTGCAAGAAAAGGCTGTCCCTCTGCTCTTTCACCAAGATGAAATGTAGCCCCTACTCTGCCTCATTTGCTGTAAACATCAATAGTTTTATTTCTTCCAGAGTTACCTACCTAAGTCATTGCCAGATCAGGACCTTAATTTTGAACTTTTCAGAAAATAGCTTTTTGGCTCTGGTAAAAAGGAACTATGATGGCCACTGCAGTTATTTCTTCATAGACCAGGTGACTTTGTTCATGTACTACCTGTATGGGCTGTTTGTGCCTTCTCTATTAATGTCAAAGGACGGCAGTTTCCATGCCCATCCAGACATGGATTGATCTGCATGCTATTGCCACTGATCTGGTGGGATACACTGGGTTAAGACCAACAGCACCACTTCACTTCCCTTAGGAAATGGCAGATTTCTTGAACTGTAACGCAAGCTCTGGGCTGTTGGGAGCTTTGCAAGTGTCTGGTTTGCAAGGGGCTGAGGCTCCCTGTCCTCTAAGAGGTACTCCAAGTCACCCAATCCTGAGAAATTAAAAACATTTTGATTTCCTAAGAAAACACTACTAACGATAAATCCAGTTTCAGCTGAAGAATTGTGCAATTTCCCCAAAATCTTGGAAGCAGGGACTTACTTATACAACACCCCAGTGTGTCAATGATTTGAAAGACCCCTGCCAGCTAAGGCAAGGCTAAGGATTTCAAAAAGTTACTCTCTTGGTGTATCTTCATTTTGAAATGTCCAGCCTGAGGTCTAGTAAGCCTTATCTTTCTAAGCACCAAGCGACCATGGCTCAGGCTGAGGCCATGGGGAGCAGAAGGTGGCCGTCAGTTTCAAAAATTCAGGTGTGGGCAGCTCAGACTGGCTTCTCAGAAACAGATATTTCTAAAACCACTTTTGAAAATCCAGAACTCTTCATATGGAGAAATCAAATGGTGAGCATGTAGGACCTGAAGCCATCCCCACTGAATCCAGCCAGAATTTCACAATTATATGAATTTATTTTTTAAGGCTGGATGCTTGTCTGGGTTGGGTCAACATCAGTTTGCACTATCTATCTGGGGATCTAGTACTCAACCATTACCCACTGCGTCTTTCCCCTCTGACACAAATTTTTCCTGGGAGCGCAAGGGGATTAACTACCTTGGGGTTTCTAAGGGCCAGAGCTGACTGAACATTCCTTGTGGCACTGAGTTGTATGGGAATTTAGCAAACCTCTATTCTCAGGCAGCAGATCCCTCATCTCAAGAAATCTTCCGATTAAACTGTCAAGCTCTGGGATGTGCAGCTAAAGAGAACAACAGAGTTTGAAGGAACATTTAAAGAAATATTTTTGATAATTCCCAGTGCAGCTGGGATGATGACACACACTCTGGTCCTAGCAAACTTGCCTGGCAGGCAGCTAGGGCTTTATATGTAAATATAAACATATATTTACATATTTCCTAACATCTGTTATGAATTTGTTTTTCCTTTGGTTCTATTTAAAGTATGTCTTTCTTGTCCTATTATCTTCAAGGCTGAAATTTGGAGGGGTCTGTTAATAAACTCTATATGCTACAGAGCCACAAGAAAAACTCTCCCTCCTCCCCAGCTTTTCAGCCAGTTCTTCTACAGCTGTTCCTTGCTTGTATTTCTAAGTGCAATAGTATTGCCCCAGCCTATGAAAGGAGCACAGTTTTCTAAGTGGATTCCTGCTGGGTAGGGTATAATCTCACCACCAACTTCCAGGGATTTATATTCGGTTGGTCTAACCCATTTGTCCTGGCAGCCCAGCTTTTTAATTGTTCCCCGGCATGGTGTCTCTTCCAGAGAGCACTCTGCTATTAGCTTAAGGTCCCTTCCGCAGTGTCTGCATCCAGGAAGAAAAGTTACCTGCTGCAAAGCACCAGAGCTGGAGCCGCTGCTGCAGAACAAGACTGTTGCCTTCGGCCGGCGATCCAAACTGCCTCCAAAGCAGAGGTGATGCCACGGCCAGGGTTAGTGCTGCAAAAGCACCTCATGAGCAAAGTTCAACCCACCGTCCTGACCAGGTATTATGCAGTCCACGGGGCAAAACTAAACAGGACAGCAAACGAGATTTGGACTACATGAGAGAGTAAGGGACGTTATTTGTGTTAAATAAATAGGATAAAGTGAAAGGGGAAAGGGCAAAAAGAAAATGTCAAGGTGTGTTGACACCAACATTTCCACATGGTCTCTGACAGCAAAGGCTTCAGCGCTGGGTGTGCATTGTGAGAAAGCTCAGGCCTGTTTTCAGAGGTGCTCAGTGTCAAAAAACCCTGAGTTCACACCAGCAGTAGAGCTGCTTTGCTGAGTGAAGCAGTAGGGTGATGTCCTGACCTGCAAGTGCACCTATGGCCACCACCCACAGCCGATTTCCTTATTTTGATGGCAGTCACCTATCCAATCCCTTCGTGGCCCTGGGCCTGGTGCACTTCTTCTCAGTGTGAGCTCTAAGCCCAGCATGTGAGTTGAGACGAGGAGCCTTCTGGTGATGCATAAAACTGTCTTGTAAAATGCTTTTCCAAGGAACAATTAATGATCAGTGCAAATACATACAATGTCCTTAAAAGTGCAGGGTTCTGTATGGCCAGATGATATGCAAATCAAAGGTTTTTCTGCACTGATGAAATTCCAGGAAATATGGGGCAGGGCGTAAGGGCTAGAGAGACATAGCCAGAAACAAAATGCTCAGATCATCTATCCAAAAAAGTGGCTTCTCCAGCCAAATTACTCAGTCTTTTATGAGAAAGATGTCTTGGTTTGGCAAGGAGGAAAAGGCAGCTCCACCAGACAATAATAATAAAAAAAAAAGCCCTAGCTGAATACTAAATACCATTAATCCAGGGGAAACATGACTTGTTCTCTTCCGTGGTAAAACTTTCAGTTGAAACCCTGAAGCCAGTAACCTTGGGACAGGTACCAGGGAGCCTGGGCTGATGCTAGCAAACACCAGAGTTTCTATTGGCTCAACAAAAGCATTCCTGCAGATTTGTCTCTAGAAGCATTTCATTGAAATGAGATGTAAATCACCAAGATAAATGTTTAACTAAACTGATAAGCTTCTCATATACATCGAATTTACATGAGTATTGGACTTCTCCCTTCATTGGACTGGTTATGACTTACCCTGTAGCTATAACTGAGCCTCTGGTGTTGCAAAGTTTATTATTACGCATACTTATGGACTCCCTAACAAATTTATCTGTAAATACATTTGTCTGCAATAACTAAAAATACCTCAATTTAACACCTCATATTCACAGTCCCTGAAGTCTCTAAATGGAGACCAGCCTCTTCTGTGAGAAGAGACATAGCTACAAATCAAATGCAAACTTCTATGGCTAGAAATTGTGCGGTATCACTTTGCTCTGAATTTTGCTTCTCTTGCCAGCACTACGGGCTGGCTGTGGGCACCATCGCAGAGGCTGTGACAGCACTGGAAGAGAGCTGCCTCCCGCTGTGTCAGCACAAGTTCTCTCCCTCTGCACCACTGACTTGGGGCTGGTGGGCTTTGAAGAACAGCATCAGGCTCTCCTGCAAGTTTTTGTGCTGGCCTCCAAGTGCTCTACTGATACATGGAAGTGTTGCTCAGCATCAGGCAGTGCTGCTCATGTGAGCGGGCCCCTGGACTTCAGCAAGCCTACCACAGAAGTGAGAGGGATCCCCAATATTATCACGTTATGCACATGCACAGGCTTTGCAGGATCAGAAATTGAGACTATTGACTTCTAGAGGTAAAGAAAGGGCTATAATGGACAATACTATTTGTGGCTGTATAAAAAAACCACTACTGCTTTTGTCACTCAGCCGCGTAGCTCCCAAGGCTGCTATGTTGCTTCCTTGCTCCTGTCTTGCCCAATCCATAAAAATTCAACGATTCCTGAGGAACACTGAAATCCCCATGGAGCAAGCATAAAAGAAGACCAGGTCTGGCTACAGACTGACTATGTAACTTCAGCTAAGGCATATCACTATACACTTATCTCCTTTAATAAATAGGAAAATTAGACACCCACCTCCCCACCCCACCCCAGAAGTGTGCGCTCTCAGAGCTGTACAAACATGTAGGTAATTACTTCTCAGTGCTTGCCACATACGCGCACCATACCCAGCCATCCAGAACTTACTTTCTAAAAGTCATTATTTTCAAAACAAAACAAATGGTTTGCCCTCAACTTCACTTTTTTCCCAGTGTGTCAAAAAAAAGTTTCATAATTCCTATTACAGAAGAGACTTGCATTAGATTTTCCACCACCCAGCACCCACACAGTTAGACCTTATTCACCTCAGATACAAGAACACATGTGCTGACTTTGAATATATACCTTACAGTTTCTGACCCAATTAGCATACAGCAGCTAATCATTCCCTTTGTTATGTATTAACGGCTGTTTGCCTTTCTGCATTGTTGGCTTTTTCCCTTTATTCCCACTGGTTGTTAAGTGGTGATGATGAATAAATCTAGCACCTAGAGCCATGGCTTCTTGCTTTAAAAAGCTCAAGAGAGAGAAAATGCATTAGAAAAATGAAAGCCTTTTTTGCATGATATCCAAACCTTGGATCCTAATCCAAACTGCCTGTAATTTAACAAGAAGAATATACACCACAGGTATCTTCGCTGACTGCATCAAGGGTGAAGTTTAATGGTGTCTTGCTCAGAGCCAACATTAGGACATTGCCAACCATTCCCTTTATTTAACAAGTCCCCAGCACACACAGCATACCTAACAACCAGTTTCCCTTACGATGCCCACCCGCTTTCCAAGAAAAACAATCTAAAGACTTCTGGTTATCAAGGGGACTCCAAAAAATGAAAACTGACTCCCTTTTTCTCTCTCACCAGCTGATTACGCTGACTGCTCAAAGCCATCTGACTGAAACCATCCCACATTTGGCAGCAGTGGATGGCCACCAGCCTTTTTTGCCCAAACAACCCCTAAATTATACAAACAGGAACATTAAAATTGTTAATAAACTGTCCTTCTCACTGTCGGAGAGGGGAAAGGGCCATGACCATCTGTCTCTGGGCTACAAATGAGTTGTGCCGTGTTTGGTCAGCCAGTCTGCTCCATCTCACCTGCAGCACACCTGGCCCACAAAGCTCATTCACCTCCAGCAGAGAAACCCCAGTCAGCTATTCTTCTCCACCAAACCTTTCTACAGCTGAAAGCTCTGGGTGTTTTGCAGCGCCAAATGCTTCGTAGCACGGGAGTCTCTGTGGCCACCCACATTATATTGAAATGCACAAACGAGCCAAGAAGCTTTGCATAAACAACTTGGTACAATGTGCTGAGATGCTGCTGTATTTCTGCATGACAAGTTCATTACCATTTGGCCTTAGCTTATGTGATGTACAGTGAAAAAGAAAAGGGAGGGAGAGAGACTCTTCACAGTTACATTAATTTCATTTTATTTAATAAAAAACAGTATCAGATTAAAAATACAAACACTTTGGGTGATTATCCAGCGTTTTCCCCTGTATGCCTCGTAGAGCTCAAACCAACCAAGGATTGGGAGAAAAAAAACAAAAAAACCCCAAAAATAACACCAAACAATTTTGGCCAGAGCTGTAAAATAATGTTGCACCAATTAAATTACACCAAATATATTATTATACCTTTGAAATGGCTTTCAGACCAATAAATAAAAAAAAAGACAAATTCAAATAAAAAAGTCAACTTTGTATTACAAAAAAATTAAATAAAAATCACAACACTAATAATAACAATGTGCAGTCAAGTTTTTTTTTTCTTCTCTTCTAGGAATGATAACATGCCAGTAAACATGTAACATGCCAGTAACATGCCAGTAAATCCCTACATAACATTTCCAGTTTGGCAGCAAGCAGTCACTCACTCATTCACATTTGCACACAAGGAAGCAGGCCTGGGCAAAAGCCTCAGGAGATACGAGCTTTCAGGGTGCTCCTCACTTCCCTGCCATGGCCGGCTGAGTTCCCTTCCCTTCGTCCTGAAACCTCTATAAATCCATTCAAGGTTTGGTGCCAGATCTGCAGGGAAGGTGTCAATCAGTGTAACCCCATTGACTGACATGATGCTCTGTCATGTCAACGGAACAGCTTTGATTCACACCAGCTGAGAATCTGGCTCTTATGCTCCAGGGCATGAGTTAAAAGCCGTGGCTGCAAAGCACATCCTTGTTTCAGAAAGGCCATGGAGATTATGTCAAGTTGTTTTAAAATGCACCACAGCAAACTTTTTAACTAAACACACTGCAAAATGGGGTGTTGATTTCAGATGGGCTAAAAGAGCACATGCAGGGCCTGTGAGAAGATGGGACGTCTGAATGTCATAAAGAGAGGTACACATCTGTAGAGAAATGACCTGCAATTGCCCTTCCTGTGCAAATGGACAGTAAGCCAAATTTCACTTGATGACCTGAGAGCACGTCTCTCATAGATTTCATGGTACTGATGCCGTTTACTCCAGGGCCAAATTTGGTCCAGTGTTTCACAATAAGTAAAGGTTCTCCATAGAGGCAGATTAACTGATTTAGGAAATTCAAGCTCATTCAGCTTTATGCTAGGCAGCCCAGTTGATTTTTAGGAGGAAACGGCAGACTTAAGTACCATGATACACTGAATAAGGAATCTGCAAGTGAAATAGCTCCCTGCCCCAGATGCCAATGATTTATGGGGTTATCCCTGATTCCCAGGGAATCCCCAGAGGAACTCTATTCTGTTTCTGCATGATCTCTAGGATTTTGGACACAGTGAGCCAAATTCTGCTTTCAGTTCCAGTTTACAGGGTAGGAGTGAGAACAGAGCTTGCCCCATGCTCCTCCGCTCTGGGTATGCATGTAGACATAAGTTTTGCAGCTGTGGATCATTTGACATCATAGGCTGAAACCTGCCACATATTCACAGCAGCGCACCTCCAAGAAAGCCAGGGGCTATGTGCTCACGGAAATGAGACTGAAATGGGCCTTAAGATTCCAGTTTGCCCAGGCCTGTCAAACACACAGTGCCTTTCTGACACAGGCTTACATTCAGGTAATCCAGTAGACCCATGTGGTACCTTTATGGGAGTTGAAGCCTTCAGTCTGGATATTTAGATATGTCTGAGAACACAAACACATATCCTTCTTGTTTTTTTCAAACTGGTGTCATTGCACATGCAGTACCAGCTACACTATATAGAGAGAGGCCCGCATTTTTATGCTAACTCTGTTATCAAATCTACCATTATAATTTCATCGCTCAATTCTTTCTGCTCCATTACTACCTACCTAGAAACATTTTCATTTGGAGAAAGGCATCTTCCCACTAACTTTCTGACCTCTATCCATTTCCTACATGCTACAACCTTTTTCTTACCTAACATTCTGGTTGCAAACTACCATTCACCCTCAAATACTACAAGCTAACAGCAAGGTGGCACCATTTGCTGACAGCGACTGAACTCTTGATTGGAGGGTCAGTTAACCCTTGAGATCCTTTGTTAGATCCATCTTTGTCTGGGCATTCATCTGGCTGGCCATTTTGAAAGAGTCACATATTGAACACACGGGTTGAAATGCCTTAAAAGGTCATTTAGCTGCTGATAACATCCATTCCTTCCAGTTCCCATTATCGTTTCCGCAACTGGTTTTGCTGGTAGGAGTGGTAGTTGAAACAATTTTAGGGTCCCCTGCTCACTGAAGAGCAATGGCTGTAGGAGGGGCCAGATCTGAACGCCTGCTCCACTGCTCGTCCACATATACCTTGTGAGGTTATTCTGGGGTGAGTCTCTCAAATTATCTGTCCCAGAACACGTTCAGAACTTCTCAGGTCACCCTGGTGGAAGGGACCATGGTGACCACCTAGCCTGGCCTCCTGCATAATGCAAGCCAAAGATTTCCAATGTGCAATGACTATATCCAGATGAACAACTTCAGGGGGAAATAAAGGCTCTCTTTCTAAAAGACATCCAAATTTGACTTGAAGAATTCAGCTCATCTCTTGATAAAGCTAATCTAATATTAATGACAAACCTCTCAAAATGTGCATCCCTCACTTCCAGTTTTAATTCTGTCTAGCTTTGACTTCAAGCCATCAAATCTTGATGCTTTTGTCTGCTAGATCCTGATGTGCTTTCATCACGTATACGAAGACCAAATGTTTTTCTCTGGTCAGGTAGGTAATATTTTGAGGATACAAAATTAGTGAAGTGTGAGATGGCTTTGGGGCTACTTCACTAGGAGTTCAGCTAAGTAGGTACAGTCAGGTCCTTTGAAGCAAAACCTACCATTGTCAGCAAATCAGTGACCTGGCTTACTCCATCATAAAGGTACACAGAAAAACTCCCTTCACTCCCTTTCCAACTTCCCTCTGCTAGTTGAGCTTGTTGCAGATCTCTAGGGCTTTCTTGTAGACCTGAGTCACATCATCCATGTCTGTGAGAAGGGAAAAACTGCTGTCCCCCAGACGGTTGCGATAACGTTTTAGATACTGTGGCCGTGGGCGGTTCTGAAGTCCTTCAAAGTCTTGGATCTGGAGGAAATTTTCAGCAGAGACACAGCTCCGTATCCTCTGTCTGTTTGGCCTGTTCTCTTGCAAATCCAGCAAATCAAAGGAGTCACTGGACAAAATACTGTCATCACTAATCACGCTGGAAGGGCGACTGTAACTTCGAGGTAATGCATCCCCAGGCAGGACCACTTCTTCCATGGCCTCCAGCGTTGGTGTGTCAGGGCTAATCAAAGCAGATTCAGTGCTGCTGGTAGAATACTTGCTGTTATGTTTCAAGATGCCCTTTCGCCTGCAGGAATGGCTGTAAGACCCATTTCTGGATGGCTCTGTGACCCCCGGAGAAGTGTCACTGTTTACTGTCTCATCATTATTGTCCAAGAGTTCAGAAGATTCGCTTCGTTCTGGAGAGGAGTAATAGCCAGACTCCCTCTGCTGAGTCTTCTTTAAGATTCCTTTTTTTGGCATTAGCGAAGACTGCTTAGTGCCATATTTACCCGCTGCCTCTCCCTCCACAACACTTTTAATGGCTACGCCAGTCCTACACAACTCTTGCTCCAGCTTAAAAGCAGAGGGTAACACTGGGCTGACCACACCTTCAATGAAACCTGCACTGTGAGACCGATGTTCACTGTTGCTCCTTTTCTTCAGGATGCCTTTGGGTCTCTTGGAGGTGGGTTTGGATGCATTTTCGGCTCCTCCTTCCTGGATGGACTGTGCAATGTCATTTTCCTTTTTTGATTTTTTCAGAGACCTTTGTCTCTCTAGTGTGACTTCAGGACCTTTGGGCTTAGAAAGGCACTTCATTTTGGTATCAGTCTCTGGTTGGAGGCCAGTAGAACGGTGATGCCAATCAATGAACCTTGCCAGCAGTGGGGACTCCGAGTCCCTCATGGCATCACAGTCACAAACACTACTCTTGTAGCCCCAGTTAACCCACCAGTGGTTGGCAATGTCTTCAATGGTTGCTCGGCGTTCAGGGTTCACCATCAGCATCCATCTGATAAGACCACGAGCATCTATGGACAAAGAATGGCATATAAAATATTTAGAATGTAGGTACTCTTTGTTTTGTCAGTTGAGAATGGAAGTGTGAAGCCAATCAAATGAACAAAAATAATGCCTGTTACAGCAGGAGAATTGAAAGGGGGCAAGGCTTTGGCCATCAGTCAATGTTGGAAAATGCATTTGAGTACTACTTCCTATCAGAAGAATATGATTCACCCTGGGAAATGTACACTGGGTTATCAAAGAAATTAATATTTGTACTGTATTAGTCAGTGAATAGTTCCATATTACTGAAGGAAGTCACCAACCTATCACCTCCAATAATTACAAAACTTAGAGGAAAACAAACGGGAACTGGGATATTTTAAATGATCTACACATTCTTGCTTTTGTATTTACTTTTTCCATAAACAGTGTAGTCTTCTGTATATTTTAAAGGTATATTTTCATAAACAGAGCAAGAAGGTAGAAAATTGAAAGGGGTGGCAAACAAATGATACAAGATAAATATTCATTTAAATATATATAGATGTTTAAGGCTGGAAGGAGTCATTATAATCAATGATCCAGACCTAGCTGATGCTTTTCTGTCAGGTGACTGCTTAACGTGTTATCCTCTAAGTAGAAGTAAATGCGAACATACTGGCATTAATTCAGATTTTGGCCTGCCTTTTTGGATAGGAGACTGCGTCGCTCTGACCATTCAGTCTTCTCTCTGCTTGTGATATACCACAGTGTAGTTAGAGGACTGATCTGTACCAGTATGTTGTACCAGTTTACAGCTTGTCTCAACAATTCCACTTGCAATAGCTAACAGACCTTCCACTGTCATAGATCTAGTTAAAAGAGCCTGCTACAGCTTCCCCAAGGCAATAAAATCTATCTGCTATAAAACTTTAATTTCAAAAGGGCTTTTGGTAAATGCTGTACCCAGATGGGAACTGATAGCCAATGAAGTCAGTAGGGGAATGAGATTTTTTTTCCTTTAGCATTCTACTATGACACCAAAACATGTTGGAAGGGGCTGGGCAAACCCTGCATTCTGAACTCCTGTCAGCTCAATACATTGCCCTCACTCCTTTTTTATACCTGAGGTCTGTGTTGGCTCACGATATTCTCCACTGCTGATCTGCCTGATGAGATTTTTGTGATCGAAGCCATCAAAGGGCATCGTTCCATAAACCAGAGTGTAAAGCAATACACCAAGGGCCCAGCTGTCAACCTGAAATACAGAGACAATGCATGTGAAGACCAGGAAAGCTGATCCCCACCCTTCTCCCTGCCATTAGCACCACAAGAGCAGCATCACATCCAGCTGCACTTACTGATGGGCAAACCGGTATCTAACATCTGATTAACCACAGGCAAAGCAAATGAAAGCAAACAAAGGCAGCTTGAGAACTTTCAATATGGGAGAGACCCAAGCGAACCCACGTGTGCAATAACTCTAGCATTAAGACTAACCCTCAAGAACATTATCATCAAAGACATTCCCATACCACCATGGAAAAGCCGACCCTTCTTACCTCTGGGCCTCTGTAAGGTCGTCCATTAACTATTTCAGGGGAAGCATACAGTGGACTTCCGCAAAAAGTCTGCAGAAACTTGTCTTTGTGATAAAGGTTGGACAGTCCAAAATCAGCAATCTGCAAATAGAATTGCACAAGGCGTCTGTAGTATTAACAATATCTTAATCACACAGAAAATCCTTTATCAGGAAAGACTTAGCTGTATTTGACCCTGTTGTAGAGCACGGATCTTGATATGGATAATCTCTCAAGTTCCCTGGCCAACCCATTATTCTATGATTTTTTGACTTTTCTCTCTAAAGATCCTCCAGAGAAGGAGAAGGGTCCCCAGGTTAAATCCTCCAGATTAGGAACAAGGATGCTTTGGTTCCATTCACAGACAGGTCACTCACTGACTGCACAACCGTCAGTCAGTAATTTTATCCTGGATGAATTGCATATGCTTGCAAAGACAATCTCATACTGGGAGACACTGGGCTCGCTGTCTACTGATTGCTCTGCATCTTGTAAAATCATTAATACCAAAGGAAGGAAAGCAAGTAGAAAGTACTACCATTCTTATCGCGCACATGCAAGCTGAAAGACAAGACTTTTAAATCCAACAGCAGGAGTGAGGCAGGAGTGTCACAGGAAAGCAAGCATTACAGAAGGAAGTGATTTTTGAAATCATCTGGAACTTAGCTATGCTTGAAGGAGGGGGAAAGTGAGGCACTCGCTAACTCTTCCAGATTCAGGGATTCTGGCTGAGGAATTTGAGCTGTTAGGCACATGAGATGTCTATCATGAGATAATAAACACAAGTCTGGTTCCTAACTGGAAACAATGGGCCCAAATCCGGCTTTCCCAACACAAACAAAACTTCCCTTGAGACTGTTGGGAATTTTGCCCATGTAGGAATTGCAGGATCAGGTCCAAATATTTTGTTTACTTCAATTCTCTGTTCTTGTTCTTACAAAACAAAGGCTGAGGATAGCAACACTAAATACTCCCACAACCTTTGCATTTCCTTTGTTTCTCTAGCACAAGGCAACACATCTCATTTTTTATCTTGCTTAAAACCGAAATGCTTCTGTTTCCCAGAGGTACTTTTATTACTGCCCGCTATTGACATAAGGCATACATAAAAGACAAAGCACAGGCATAAAAAAGGTCTTATAGCTATAAGAGACAGGAGTTTTCTCTGGGTTTTCTTCACCTTAGTTGGGTCTTTTCTACCAGAAAGAAATTAAATCCCAGGAATTTTCACAAGGCAAAATTCAAGAAAACACAAAGTGAACAGAAAAGAAAAGGATTTACCAGCAGCATCATTCACTCCTGGCTTACTAATATGTGTATCATCAGTGCCTCTAATACCTGTTTAGTTGCAATGTCTAGCAAACTCTTGGGACACATAAAGTCTTTGCCTCTACTATGTAAACTCCTACAGCTACACCTAAAAATGCCACAGTTGAGACAAAAATGAACAAAGTTGGTGAAGTATGGACAGAAGTTCCCAATTTTCTTTCTTTATCCCACATTAGAAATACATATATATACACTTTATCTATAAATATAGATATCGATATATAGATATAGATACTTCTACGTTAGAAATATAAACTTTTTTTTAAAAGATTATTTTCACAAAATTTTTAAAGTCACAGAGCAAATATGAGACTTCACACTTCACCCTCTCCTATTTTGATGTTCCACTTGTGCAGGTGTTCCACTGACAATTTGGACTCATAATATCCTGCTCAAAGAGCAGCGGACTCCTGTTCATTAATGCTAATTCATCTCACCATGTCCATTCATAGTTTGAATTCCCTCAGTCCCCCAAACAGCGTATTATCAACCCACAGCAGAAAATTCAGTCCTTAAATAAATGTGGTTTGTAAAATCTTCATTGTATGGCTGGTATGTCATTGAAAACAGCTGGTGTACAATTGCAGTCTGCAAACATATTCTCATGGCTCAGATTGCACTTAATTGCCCTAAATTCCACTTTCTTATCAAGTCACCCTGCCTGGCTTGCGGGAAGTTGGTTTTAAGCCTTATGAAGTGTACCCTGTCAATCAGGGGAAGAATGGGATCATTTCAGTGTTAAAACTTTGTGCTGGTCACTGAGTTTTATTTTAGTTCAGGATGCAGCTAAGACAAGGACAAACACTGCACAGTGTGATTCCTTAAGAAAATACATTCCCTTAACACCATGGAATGTATAAAATGCATGTGGATGTGCATGAATATATATATAGGGATACACATACCATTGTTCACACTAAGAAACTCTCAGACTTGGGCATTCATGTTTTCATTTTGACCATTCAGGAAAAGAGTATTTATGTTACAGTCCACTCCCATACTCACAGACTGATGTTTATCAGCTTTTCCCATTAAAACTGTCATGCCCCCCAAAACAAGATTAATAGAAGCCAACATTACTTCATGTTCTTGGCACTTAAATGGAACTAAGGCATCAAGTCAAAAAAACTTCCTAAATTGGGAGGAGCAGGGAAGTGGACTTTTATTCCCCTCGCTTCAGGAGGTGTATGTTTCATATTTACTGTTAGCTATGATAAACCAGATGTAATTTATTGTTTAAGTGTGGACTATAAATTCCATGAAGTTCGCACTCATGGAAATTGTCAGTTTTATCCCACTTAAAAATCTATCCCTGTGTACTGTAGACAGAGAAATAATTAGGCCTCTTAAAGCAAATGAAACATATGTGCAGTGGGTGAGACTTCCAGCAAGGTAAATCCCAATTACGTACACTTACTCTGTATATATGAAACCCTCATGGGTTTTTAGTGGTTAGTCTGATTGGTGTCCCCTTACTGACCCAAGAGAAAGTGCAGTTACTAGGATTATGTTACTATTATACTTGCATTTTCTCTCTTTCTATCATTTTGGGGTTGATCATACGGTTTACGTCAACCACTGCTAGACATCTCTTTTAGGTGCAATTCCCAGCCCAGGAGCTGCCACAGCCCTACTGTGAACAAGGATGCCCCCTCCATCGTGCCAGGCTGCGTGACAGAGGTGTCCCTGGGGGTAGGTTGTGGCACGGGGCAAGGACACCGTATCTGGATAGACCAGCAAAAGGCACTAATTCCCTGGCTGCCGCACTGGGCAGCAGTTTCTCTCCACCCCTCTGCATGCAGTTTTGGGGATTTAGGCACTGGGGAGAGCTGCAGTGCTTGGGGACATGGGGTCCTCATCAGGCCAAACTGCAGGAGCTATGGGAGAATGGAGACAGCTACACCCTCAGCCCGCTGCTAGTTCTTCTAGTAAATTCATGCCTACAATGAACCAAAAACTAGCATCCTCAGTCCTTTTAAAACGAATAAAGAGAAGGCGGCACCACCAGAAGACTTTTTTGAAGACCACCAAAGGCAGATGCCTAAAGCCGTCACAAATTTCTCCCCACAGAGAGCTTTCTAACTCACCAACTCCGGGCAGCTCTTTCGGTGCTTTGGGGTTGCTTTAGCCTTGCTGCCTGTCTGACCCTGCCCACCTCCAGCTGTGTGAGGATTATGAACGATGATATCCTCTTGATGGGATGAAAATGCCAGTGAGAGGCTGCTCTGCCGCTGCGCGGCAGGGGCAGCAGCTGTACCCACCCCCAGGAACCCAGGGCAAACAGAGGGGGCAGCTCCGAGTTACCTGGAGCTGGAGGGTGGAAGGCAGCAAGCGCAGGCCACTGAAAGGAAAACGGAGTAAATTTTAAGGTGAACTGTGCTGTTAGGAGCTGGCACATGAATGTGAGTAAGGAGAGGCTTGTACATGCTGCAGAAATCCTAATTTCATCACTGCCTTTTTTCTTTAAAGAATATGGCACCATGAACAAGGTAAGAAAGCAAATAACATTCTTCTACCCTGGGAGGCTGCAGTGCCTCGGTGAGGTTTAGCTCTAGGATTGTGCCCCACTGTTGACCTCCGCAGACAGGCTAGCTCCCAGGAGAAATATTCACACTCGGGGTTTCTGCTAGATAGTTGGGTGCATATCTGGGGAGCAAGGCAAGGTACTGTTTGATTAATTGGCTGGCTGAACTCCTTCTACCCCATAGATCTGCGTGCATGTTCAGTCTCACAAGTGTTTAAAATTGACTGTACTCACTTGTGTTTGCTGCATTTAGGGGTTTTAAGTAAGAGTTTGCAGGAAATATTACCACATGCACCAAGTCCCTGAAAAACATAATTATATACCACAGATCAGATCACTTTCTTCCCCTCATCACCCTCCACCTCTGGCCTGTGGACCTGCAGAACTCTTCAAAACATGTAATTTTTTGTCAGCTTTCAGACGCTGGTGTTTCCTAGTTGCTGTATTCCAACACATGACTCTGTTTCCAGAGACTTCTACTCACCATCATAACTCTTAAAAAAAAGCTGATTATCTCTCCATACACTGCTTCATGACCTTCATTTCATTAGCTAAAATTTAAGAATGGTTTCCAAGTTAGTGTAGTATCATGTAAAATGGCTTGGGGCCCTTTTAGGTCGGATAATAATTTCTAATGGATTACTTGTCCTCTTTATTTCCTGTTCTAAAAGTGTTGCTTAGGTTGCTATACACGGATCTATTTTTACAATATCTTATTTTTTCTTCACATTACTATGACATGTTCGTGTATATCATAGGGTAGAGAACACTGGCTTCTTCAGAAACATGTATTTAATTGCACACTGCACCTAAGAACAAAGGGATTCCTTTCATTTTCTCATTCTTAAAATCAAACTGCCAATTTTGTAAGTGCTTTATAATCCACTGAATGAAATATAAATACTGGAAAAGTACAGATAAGACTATCACTCCATTTCTAGAAAATGCCTTTCACTGAGTATTTGAAGCCATCAGTCAATACCAAACCCCAAACTGAATATTTCACTTTTTCCGCCTGAATAAACCATATATAAATACTCTCAGGATGAGGACCTGATAAATTTACTCCTAATAAATAATTTACAGCTCCATATGTGTTTCCTTGCCAACGGTTACTGTTTAGTGAAACAAAGAAAAAGTGGGAAGTAAAATTCTGTGCCAGTAACATAGAAACCACAGTAACATATTCAAAGCTTCAGCATCAGGGACATAGGAGCAATATGCTTAACATCAAGTATTCAAAGCCAATCTTAGTCACGAGGTGTAAAAAAAGAGAGTGGGGAGAAAAAGGAAAACAATACAAAAAGTCATCTCTTGAAGTAACTCAAATTCAAACACTATTGATAGCAAGATGTACGAAATTCCAACTGCTTCCCAAGCTCAGTCTATTTTTTTAGCTTCATTTTCACCCTTTGCAGAAATAGTTACTAGGGGACAACAAGGGAGCTTGCAGCCACCTACCCACACTGAGGCAGCCTTGCCCACTCACAGGCGTGCCTTACGGTTTGCAGAGAAGTAACTGAGGAAAGGCTGGAAATATGCAAAATACCTACAGGGCAGCTTAAACACAGCCCAGTTCAAGGAAGGGAGGCCTTCAAGAAAAAGACATCAAAATGATTGGAAGGGATGTGGGGAGCTGCAGCTACTCGAATTTCTTCCACAGCAGTGCCACGCGCTATGGCAGCTGAAATGCATCTGTGGTTCTGAAGCCCCTGGGTCACCTCCATGGTCTGGAGGCGAACACAGCACTATCCGTCCCTGCCCCATCCTCCCGCTCTCCCTGCAGGATGATTAGACTCCCAGAAAGAAGAGAGGGGAGGGAGCCGAGCCTTCTGACAAAGCACAGCTCCCTGGAGGCTTGGGGAAGTGATTGGTTTTGCATATGAGGACCACAGTGTGGAGATCCAGGCCACCGCAGCTAGCAAATTCCCCAAATTCCTCTTTTCTCTCAAGAATTCTCTGATTAGCTGGGAAGATAGTTTGGCGTGTAATGCGGAAAGAAAGGTCATCCTGCCTGCGGAAGCCTGTTTCGTATACAATGTCCGAGAAAGGCTACTTTTTGTTTTCAGCGCTGCTGAGAACGGCTCAGGCTGCTGCAGCCAGTGCCCCTGTAGCACACGAAGTGGCGAGGTTCGCTCTAACAGTGGATGTTAACAGCAAAACGTCCAAGTACTGCATTGGATGGGCCTTCTGTAAAAGCCTATTTTTAGAAGCCACATATTTATGTGCCTTTAATCCACTAGTTGATCCAAGTTAGCTTCTGTCATCAGCGTTATACAGATGGCAGCTACCATATGTTACTTTCCGTTTCCATTGCACATCAGCTTAAAATGAAGACAATCTCTCCAGCGTGAAGCACCGAAGGCAGTGCGTGCAGCCTGGTGGCTTTCAGCAGAGACAAAATGAAGATCCAGGCTATTTAGATACTTGGCTACACAGGGAGCTCCTCCTTTTGCTTTGTTAATTAAGCAAGGATGCCCAAGCGTCAGCAGAAACTCTTCGGTGTCCCTCCCTCTGTTTGTCCGTAGATGAGAGCGCACCCAGCCACCCTCACATCCAGCTACCCAGGGAGGAACAAAGCTGAAAGTGAAACAGGTTCAGCCACCTGGAAACTACACTCATCTCTGCATTATTTATCTTTGTGCTACAGCTATTAGGAAAAAAAAAAAGGAGGGGAAAAAGGGTCATTCCCATGCTTTCGCTGTGGAGAAATGACATGGAAATGACATCACTGACATCACTATCCAAAGTATACGTTTGTGCCTGGAGTTCCAAGGCCATTTCCTAATGAAGCACATGTGCTTTACTAGGTTTATTTTGAAACTCTATTTGCTTATTTTCCAGCCATGATCAAAAGGACATTCAGAGTGTTCTGTAGGAGGCACTTGAACCCTGTAGACCAGGAGATCTTTTTCCTAGCCGCAGCAGCAGCCAGCAATAATATCATTTGTACAATAAACCCAACTGCATGAAGTGCTCTGCTGTTTCCTACCAGTAAATAGATGCTGCTTTGGGAATCATGGCCCATGGGTGGCAGGACAGGACCTTCTCCCTGAAAATTATGCAAAGCTTCATTTAGCGTCTATGACTTGTCACCAGTGGTGCTCTTTCCTCAACCTCCAAACCCCTGAGCCTCTTGCCAGATGCTGTTGCTTAGTAGCTGTTGCCATAACACTGGCTCTTCTAATAACTTGGACAACAATGTTACAAAACATGCAAATCCACTCTGAGAAGCTGAGAAAAAGAATCCTACCTTAATATTAAAATTGTCATCAAGAAGGATGTTTTCCAATTTTAGGTCCCTGTGGACAACACCATTCTGAAACAAGGAAGAAAAAAACAGGGGGGAGAACATGAGAAAATATCAGGAAAATTAAAGGTGAGCTGGCAGGGTGGTCTTTGCATCTACATTTCAGGGCTGATTTCACTGTCATAACACTCACGGCCCAGTGACTAGTGACAGGCGATGTATTAGTCACTTGGTGTGTGGTTAGGGGAAGAATGACTGGAATCTGTCCTCCCACAAAGCCTCTAAAACAGCAGGGGGGGTGGGGGGCTGGGGGGTGTCTTTTCGGAACTTAATTCCAGCCCAGATCCTGCCCCCACTGCGTGAAAGCAATATATTCTTCCCAGGCACCAGAAAACAATATCTGTCAATGACGTTAGTCCTTACAAAAGCGCTCATTCCTCCAATGTGCAGCCACATGGATCGGGGGAGTTATAATCCTAAAGGACTGTAAATGTTAGGGATGGAAGCGAACAAGCTGGGTTTAGGTCAGAGCCTTCTTTAAAGAAATTTGGGAAAAATTAACCGCACAGGGAAGGGTGCTGCATCTTTTCAGCGCTGTGCAGTGAGGACTTTGAAAACCGCCCCTGTTTATCAGAATTCAAGTGGAGACTAAAGTGTTTAAGAATTCAAATAAAAAATTGTGTTAGCTGCTCATTGCCTTTAGCCTCATGCAAGTTTTGGCTCTATGCAGTTGGTTCATAAGCAGGGATAAAAGGTCCGTGATGACAGCCAGTCAGCTACCTTGGGTTTAGTTGCTTAAATTGTCGTTCTAGTGGGTACCATGATGGATGAAGTCATTAGCAAAGGGTATCTTTCTAGTGCTCCTGCTACATCTGGGAAAGTTACTTTTGCCCATCCAGAGTGAGTACATGCTAAAGCTCATACATGAACACTCGTACCTTTCTCTTGGCTTTTTTCTTTCATAGATTTCATTTCCTATTCTAAAGTTGTTCACTTGCATACTATTATTCATTTGAATGTATTAATATTAATGTTGTAGAAGTTCTATGATATGCCTTTTCTAGTTTATGTTGTTGATTATTTTTTTTAATGTCAGGAGAATTATTTCCAAGACAAAAATGCAATGTAGGGCTAATGTAAGGGAGTGGCTGGTATCTGCCATAACCCAGGAAAACATCCTTAGTCTTTAAAAACAGGCAGTGTAGCACTTTTAATGAAGATCTCCTGTTGTACTGATATAATCACATCTTGTCGTACTTAATAATGAATGCTATTGCCTCAGACATGCTTTGAAATATATAAGTCACTACTCAGCCTTCAAATAGCATTTTTTAATATCAAATCCTTTGCTCACCTTGTGGCAGTAATGTACAGCAGAGACTATTTGTCGAAAGAAGTGTCTCGTCTCTCTTTCACTCAATCGCCGCCTCTCACTGATGTAATCATACAACTCTCCTTTACTTGCATACTCCATAATGATCACAATCTTATCTTTATTTTCAAACACTGCACAGGAGAAAAGAAAAAAAAAAAAGCCACAGTTGATTCAATACATTTGAAAACTGACACTTTAAAGGGTGAAGAAGACTTAGGATGACTGAACACATCCTATGTCATCACTGCAGCCTGGAGAGGTGTACTACCAACCCCACTGCAAAAAGCAAGCTCCAAAGTTAAATTTTTCCAGAGGAAGATTACAACATTTCAGACCAAGAGAAGGAAGTTGAGGCTATATTCACTTTCATATGGTTACATGGAAGGTCTTTGCCTCTATAATATGGGGTCACAGGGTGGCAAAGTCAACTTAATGAGGTGAGGTGGACATTTGTGCCAGCGACATCTGAATACTAACGCCGGCTCCAACAGGGACTGCCTCTTACCAGTAGCCCTCTTGAGGCTAGAGGACAGAAGGAAACAGGAGCTATCACATCATTTGGAAAGGGTTAATTGAAGGCATAACAAACCCTGTCTTCAACAACTGGCTGATACAGAATTGCCATTTGGCTTATAAATTTGGCTTATAAACTGTTGGTTTGCTTTCACCTACCATCAAAATCCAACAAGTCAATTAATGCATGCGTCCTCTTCCAGCCCAACTCTGTGCAACATCATGGTGGGCACAGACACCTGAGCTAGCAGTGGCTGCAATGCCTCCAGAGCTGTACAGCTCTTGTCAGTATGGCTCTGCACCCTGTCTCATGGACCCAACCCATCCTCAAGCTTACTTATCTGCTGCCTCTGCCACATGTCCCATTGCATGCTGTAGATACGTCCTTTGCCACTTGCACAGAGCCGGCAGCATGCGCAACTCCCACATAAGCAGTGCAAGGAACATTCATCTAATACACGTCACAACTTGACTGTTCTTTGGGGCTGAGGGTACTCTGTGCCACATGCTGTCAAGGACTTCACTGGGAGCTGCAGATAACTAAACACTTCATCTAGTAAAGCAGACTGTGAGTAGTCTCAAATTGCCATAATGCCCTGGCTGCTAAATAGTTTTTCCCTTCTGACACTGAAAATCCAGTGCAACCCACTGGAAACTGACTGCACCTGCCATAAATAACCACTGCTCATATTAAAACATGGTGATTTTCTTTCTCTTTTTATCTGTGGTAGCAGCCTGCTGAAGCCAGGTCACACCAGCAGCAAAGCATCTGAAAATTAATGAGGTTACGAATGGATGCTAGTTTTGACCAGCCCTACTGGAATGATGCCTTCCTACATCTCTTTAGCAAAGCTCAGCCAGTAGCCCTGAGTGTTTTTTAAAAAAAAAAAAAAAAAAAACCAAAACAGCTTCAGCTTTTGCAGTGAAATGCGAAGCTGCCCCTCTCAACATGCAGATATTTGCTGCTCTTAGGCTTTGTCTCATATCCTCTCACACCTTGTCACTCAACTCTACAAGCCAAAGCCTCTGCAGTTCCCTCTAACACCCCTGAACTCCAGCCAAACAACTCTGATAAAAGGGAGAGAGAAGAGCCAGATAAAATTGGCCGCTTCCTTGTCTGCTGGCCTCACTGTACCCCGAAGCAGAGGCTCCTGCCAGTGATTACATCCTATGTGCATCCTCATTAGCAATAAACTTCGGAAACTGGAAGAGCCGTCTCTGGATGGATTATACTTACAGTATCCTCTCCAAGAATGACAGACTGATATTGTCTGGGAAAAACTGAACATGCCCTGTGTCATATAGGGAAGTGCTGTGATGCGTTACCAATAAATCAGTAACGCACACACCCGTTCATCTAAGCTTGGAAAGGGTTGTTAAGACACAGGGTTGTTTAGGAAGGCAAAAAGAAATCGTTTCAGTATGCTGAGACAAATCACTAAAAATGCTCTTATTTAAGATATCTGATCTAAAACAAAACAAAACAAAAACCCCACAATCACAGCCCCCTCCAAAACCCCAACTGATTCAATGAGTTAAGGGGTTATTGTATCATGCACATATAGGTGAAGTCAGCCACATGGCACCACTGATCTCAGTGGACTCTCACGGGAGCGCACACTCCAAGCAGTACCATCCGAGGACCACCCTGAGCTCAGGGGGATGTTTGCCTCACCAGAGGGGCACAGATGGGGGTAAAGGGGCCCTCAGCTCTTCCCGGCCCGCTCCCCTGACCGCTGATGCCCTACCAGGTGTTCAGTGCTGATGATGACAATAACAGCAATAACAGCCCTGCTACAATGGAGCATTCTTCCAGACGGTGTTTGTATTAAAGTTTTGCCTTCATCATTCAGTCACGAGAGCTTTCTCAAATGCTCCTTGATGTTCTGAAGTTTTAAATTCCAAAGTCTAATTTTTCTGGACTAAAATTTGCCATATTAACATGAGTCCTGATCCAGACATATTTTCTTGCATTTCTACAGAAATTAAGCGGAAAGCACTTGGTTTGGAGGAATATGCATTTAAAGGTACTTTCCATTTCAAATTTTCTCTTATGCCCTCTAGGAAACTGAGACAATATCTTAAAATTGAACTCAGGAAAGCATAAATCACTGTTCCAAATTTTGAATTTTTGTCACAAAACCACACAAGAATCAATGAGAATAGAAGAACCCCAGTAACTCGTATTCAGGTTTCAGTTTACCAGTACACTCAGCTCAAATTGGCACATCTTCTCCTTCACAAGGGAGCATTATGAGAAGGACGCTACCCTTGGACTTAGACGACATTACAGAGGCCTCCTCAACATCATCACAGCTGAACAATTACAGAATTGAACAACAATTTATCTCTTCACCAAGGAGCAGAGGTGAATGGAAAATCTTTTTTTTTTCCAGGGCAGTGGGAGGTATTTTTTTACAGCTGCATCATTTCAGTTTAGAGCACCTCCACCGTATCAGCTGAATCTCATGAGAGGGCAGGCAGCTGCTTTCCTGCGGAGAGGGAACTGAACAGCAGACGAAAACGTCTTAAATGGGAGCTTCCACTGAAGGAGTAGGGAGTGGAAAGGCAGTAGGGTAGGATTTATGTCTATACATACACACACTCTTAAAGAGGAATTTAGTGGTCAAAACAATCAGGCACGTGACAAGGTGGTATTCTGGCAAGTCTCAGACTATCAACCATGTACACCATGAATTTTCACAGCAGCAGTTAGGATGCCAGGCAGGCTTCATACAGACATTGCTGAATTTCCCTTCTGAGCACAGTATGTAGTTTTATAAACATATGCTCCAAGAAAGCATTGTGGCCAACGGCTGGGGGAAGAGAAAAGGGCATTAATTAAAGGCTGGATTGACTTACTGCAAATAATAATGAGGTAATAAATATACTGCCCTGTTAACACCTGGGCCGTAACCTGCGGGCTGATGACGGACGGATTGCCTCCATATAGCTTCTGGGACTGCTTGGTTCACTCTTTGTTTTCATTGTGGATGATTTATTACCTGCCATCCTACTGCATATTCATTCCGAAACTCACCCCCGCCTAGAAGTGTGCCTGAACCCTGGCTGCAGCTACTGCCGATGGAGAAGCACAGCTTCAACAGGATACTGCACCCCAGGAACGCCCCGCAGCTTGCTACTGATGGGATGGCCATGTTGTACAAGCCTGCTCCTCAACCCCGACCAAAGTCAAGGGAAGGAGGGAGGTTATGTATAGGAAAGGTGGGGCTGCTCTTGCTTCTTTCAAACCTTCGATACTCTGCAAAGAGCTGGCCAAATAAGATAAGTGGAGAACTGTCAGTGTCAACACCCAGACGTGGTAGCAGGAGAGATGGTCTGTCAATCACAAATCAAGAGATGGGGGTTGCTTAGATACGAGGCATGAGCTCCACATATTAGAGGAGACAGCACCAGAAGAAATGCTTGCTACAAGCTGTGTCATTTATTTCTGAGCTGCTGTGTTTATTTCCACCACTCTGCAAGATGAGTTACGCTGAGAGAGCTGCAGCAAGACCTCGGTGTGGTGGGAGGACTGCTGCACCACCTCAGCCATAGTGGTCAAGCTGTGCAGGATAGTGGTTGCAAAATGATAGCGCTCCTTTGCAGACAGAGCCTGCAGGATGAAGGACTGACTGCTGAGACGGCTACTCTTCCACCTGGCCAGAGGGGAGGAGAGAGGGACAGCACTGTGAGAGCACATCAGGAACCAGGGAGCAGGAACAGGATGTACCACAAGGTGCGAGGAACAACGTGACTGTATCCCCAGGAGATAGGCAACAGTACTGTGTTAATGTACTAAGACATGGGTCCCGGCAATGTGGAGAAATGGCATTTTCCAGAGGGCTACAAGCTTGCTTGGGCTTGGTCTGTTCATCCTAAGAGCATCAGCAGAGGCTAAGAGCAGCACTCTACCCAAGCAGCAAAGAGTGCTTAAGATGCAGTGGTAAAAGAAAGATTTCTTACAGCTTTTCTTTAACCTCCCCCCCTTAACTCCAATGTGTTTGTTTGTTTATTTAAAAAAAAAAAAAAGACAGAAAGAAAGTTCTGCACTTCTAGGCTGATAATTGAAACCAAATCTGCTGGCTTCAGAGCTCACTGAAGAATATAAATGTGAAACTGGGAAAGAACTTCAATTCTCACCACCAAAGACATATCTGAGACAAAGTACATTTTGTAACATCAACAATCTGTCTCTTTCACAGGCTGTTCTACTATAGCAATAATTCTTGGATATAATCTCTCCACTTATTTATATTTAGAGGCCACGAAATGATGAACTCAGCTTCTATCTACAGCTTTCCATTTTCCAAATAGCACTGGTTGCGTAGGGACCTCTTGCTGATCAGCACTCTTCTCTTCTTTTCAACCCTACTGCTAAATTCTTCCCTTTAGCTACACTGAAGTCACCTCCACTGAAACTCCATAGGACAAGTTTGACACCGGATGAACATACTCACTATCCCTCTCAAATTATAAGATGGACTTCACCCTGCAAGTGCTATAAGCCCACACGGGCATGGTTTTGCAAACATCAGTCTGAAAGATTTAATAGTACCTTGTACTATTACTATATATATTATACTATATATATATTACCATATATATATATTACTATTACTTGTACTATTATGTACTCTGTTAGGACAGTTCGCTTTGGACTTACTACCAAATTCAAAAAGCAAAACAAAGCAGAAAGCTTTTGCCCTTCCTCCAAGCTTACAGGATGGTAAACTCAGAGCCAGTGCCAAGGGGGGTGGATTTCCCCCCCCCCTTAATGGACTACCTCCTTGTGGGCTGATTCCATTTGGTTTACATGTAACCCTGGGGTAAGGATTTTAGTTTGTTAGTTTAAGAGGGGCAGCCAATCTCCTCGCACTGGAACCATTTGAATTCTCCTCATGCCTTTGCTCTCTATCAGAGCAATCTCCCAAATTAGTTCCAGTATGTTGACATTCCTTCCATCTGGTGTCTTTCCATTCAGCGGTATTTTTATTACTCTCCTAACAGCCGCAGACAGAAGTACCTTTCCACTGCTACAAAATGCTCTTTTATTAAAGGTCAGCCAAATCAAAAGAACAAGCAAGTTTGTTTTTAATTTTGGAGATGCAGACTAGAATAACCTTTTCATTCAGAAAAGTCATGTAAGACCCAATTACCTCACTTGTGTAATAAGGCTCGAATTATTCTTCAAAAAGACATGTGAGTACTGAAAAGTGTTTTTTACCTTAGAAATTCAGCCCGATGTGTCTTCTGTGTTCTTTACTGCTTTGAAAGCTTTACAGCCCCTTGGTGTGTTTTTTTTTATTATCATGATAATTATTATTAGTATTTTATGACTCTTTTTAATAGAGCATACAGGAGACATGAAAATATCCAACGTCCAATGTAGAAAACCACTTGTATGCATATGCATAAATTTATGCATATGCTTAATTATAATTGAAGATAGCGAGATATAAAGTATGTGTTTTAAAGCTAAGCTTGTGTTAAATTGTCTTCCTGAATTATGGCCTTATTCAGCCAAATTGCATCTCTTCTTAAATGAAAGGAATGTAGTTAAGATTCTGCAATAATCATTTTAAATCAGACAGCATGCTAGAATTTACTCCCCAGTGAGGAGATTAAATCAGAACGAGAACCATTATCCTTGCCAAGGTTATTTCTCACAGAATGAGACTGAGGATATACAGATTTTGACGGTCTACCCTTTAAAAAGGAAGGAAAAATGAGAGTTGCTAATTCGGCCACAATAACAGGTTACACTAATTGTCTTTTGTTTCAGCAAAGAATAAAAGAGCTAATTCCCCCCCTTTTTTTTTTAATTATGATTACAAACTGCTGAGGAACTTCAGACAAGTAAACATTTATATTGCAGTGGGAGGACTGTGTAAATGGAAAGATAGAAATAAATTTCATCATTGCTTGCAATCATTTTGACATCTGAATTGGACCTGCCAGTGATCTCACATATCTGAGTTCATGTCATGTCGGACAAAGTGTTGTTTAGATGATCCCCCTGAATGACAGGAAATTCATAAAGGTGGGGCACGGTAACTAAAGAGTTAAGTTCATTTAGACTTGTTTCATTACCATTGCCAGACTCTCAAAATATTACTTTATGTTCTTGGACATTATCAACTGAAAACAATGGGAGTAAAGCACTCAAAGGTCAAAAGCGTACATAATTAGAGGAAATCAATTAGAAATGTGGTTAAATAGTGTCACTGCTGAAGTACTTTCTCTTGGCTAAATAAAAAAAAAAGAATCATTCCAGCTTTCCAACTTTCATCATTCTTGTTTAAAGCCCAGTCATCCACGTGATGTTTTAAGGGACTTTTGACTCTTTCAGGTGTTTTGCACACAGAAGGGATGAAGTCACTAGGCACCGAAGTTTGTTTTGATTACGTCTGAAAATGAGGAGATAGCAGAGGCTGGGACAGAGGCTAGAATTGCCTGAGCAATCCTGAACAGCACTGTCAGCCTGAGACACATAACTCTGTTCTGCCCACGCACAAACTCGCTGATGGTGTGAGCTGCCACCTCGGTCCCCAGCTGCCTGCCTCATCCAGGGGCACGCATCGCAGCCGACGGCAGGGGACATTTGCTTGAGCTGGCGCTGCTGGGGGGGGCACAGTTTGTCAGCAATGGCTCCCATCCGCGCACCTTGCCGGCTGCCACCCAGGCAGATTTTTGGCAACGCGGCTGCTTTCGCTGACAACATGGTGACTTGACTGACGCAACTCAAGGAGCCCTGCATTGAAGACAGGCCTATGTGTGTCTGGAACACTAAGCGTGCATTTGGTTCTTGTTGCATGAAGTCTGGCACAAAGTGTGAGACTGAACATGTATTTGGCATCGTGAAATACTATGCCACCACTGTTACACACTGTCAGATCTTCTTCCGTTGCCTTTGGGATTTGAAAGTACAGAAGAGCTGAACCAGTTTCCTGATTAACCAAAGCATGCAACCTAGCTCAGATCATTGTGGACTGGTAGATACATGACGGAGAATCTCTGTGCTGTCTCTTAAGAGTACCAAAGATGCAACCTAAGAAAACAGTAAGAAGTCCCTCTTACATGGGAAATCCATTTTTTTGTGCCTTGTTGCTGTGAAGGGTCCAGCACTGTACTAAGCATCCTGGCCCCAACCCAGCAAAGCACTTCAGCACATGCTTTCCTTCAGTTATTCGTTCACATTAACGCCATCATGTTCCACGGGCACCGAATTGTGATCCTAATATTTATTAATTCTTCAGGGAATATCTTCATTAAACTATTTCTACAAACATGTTAGCTAATAATCTGTTCATTTTGAAGTGCATTTTGCAAACGGGTGGACTTTTCTGTATGGTTATGCTGACCAAGGACAATTCTTCCAGCACAGAACCACTCACGTAGGCACTGTATTTCACACTACAAAGACTCAAGAGCTCACTCCTGAATGTACCAAGCATAACTTCACTCTCATGATTGGTCCAACACATGTTTAAATGTTTGCAGAATCAGGCCTGATGCTCTTTCCCTGGTTTAACTTTATTAAAGTATTGCCAGATGAGATAGATTTTGCACTGAGGCTACCCCTGGAAAAATATGTTAGCTCTCAAAGGCTTTATTATCAAATCCTGGAGTTTTCAAGGCAAAAAAGAAATAGGGCAGGGGAAGGGNAGCCACGCTCGACAGATTGCCAATTAGAGCCCTGCTGAGAGGGTGGAATTTCTTTGGAGTCACAACTGTACGTCTGCCCTTGCAGTAACGGGCAAGGTATGTGCCTTTTGATTAGGTTACAAAAAAATATCTCTAAACTGGAAAGCTTTGTTTCCACACATCTGAATTTGCTGGGTGTCAAAAAAAAAGATAAGCTTGTGTTTACATCAAGTTGACAAATTCAGAGGTTAATTGCTTTTAAGCAGACAGGTCAAAAGGATACCTAAATAAGGATCCTACTTAAGGAAAACACATGTTTGTAAATGCAATACAAAGAGCTTTCAAAGATATTACAGGGAGATACAGCATTGTCCATGCTAGGTAGATCTGTGCAACCTGGCACCTACGGAAAGCGCTGTCAGATGTGCAGTTGCAGTCTGAAAACCTACAATAAAAATTAGTGAGAGAGGAGAAAAATATCTGTGGCGTGGCTTCAGTTTAAAAGGTAAGCATCTGATCTCAGTTAGTCAGCTAGACTCCATCTATAGCCAACAGGAGCCTCCAGTATATCATTTATCCCACCTATCTGAAAAAATATCTCCCAGGAGGGAGCAAACTACCCTGTGTAGATGCTGATCTCTCTTGACTAGAGAGGGGAACTAGACTTCTAGTGTACACCAGCTGCCTAAATGTTGGATGGCTTAAATTTGGTGAGATTAAGCCCATCCCTGAGGATTGAATAACTTCAACATTTTGTGTCAGAGGATAGCAATATTATCACTTTTTATGCATCACTCAAGAGGAATAGCCATGTGTTTAAAATCTGACTTCAAGAGGATACAAATACTTCAGTCCTAGATGTAGTCCCTTAACTTCACTACAAGTACTCTTCAGCTTAAAATGAAGCACATGCTTAAGGATCCCTGAGCTCACATCCTTATCTCTGGGCAGTACGTAACCGCTCCTCTGGATTCAGCTCCGCAACCACACGTCTTCCCAGTGCTACAATATCTAAGTTACAGCATTGGCTGCTAAAGGCCAAATTCCGACTCTGACTGCTTGGAAAGGCCAGATGAGCTGTATAGCTGCTATAGCTCTGGTCTACAGTCCAGCCAATAAGCTGACTTCCACTGCCCATCCCTTCAGGCCAGGAATTAAACATAAGAAGCCATGAAAGGCTGCTCTGCTTTCTAGAAAACAAAAAGGAAACAAACCAGTAACAGAATAGAAAAACCTCCCAGAAACGCGAGAAAAAACTGCCTCCAGGTTTGTCGTTGCAAAGCGCTGCTGCTGGCTGACGGACCATAAGAGGACCACAACATCACCTGCTGTAGGCGCTCGCCCTCCTGCAAACAGGATGAACCTTCCATCGCGGAGCTTGACTGGCTCTGCTGCAGAAGCAACTGCTCCTCCCTCCGTGGGGCCAGAGGGGAAAGTTTTGCTCCCACGGGACTTTATTGTCTGCTTAAAATGCTGTAATCTTTTTAACTTTTACAAATGTTTTAACTCAGTAAAAACTATTTAAACTGAGGATGAGAAGGGCAATTGGTCAAAGGACCGCAGCATGCTTAATCTTTTTTCTTTCTGAGTTCCCGTGCACATTTGAAATAACTTTTGTTCCATTTGCAACCCACATGCTGACACAGCATCCCTCCCCTTTTCTGTTCCCAGATCCTGTTATGAGTTTATTCAATAAAAAGACAGATATTCATCTCTTTTCAAGTACAAGAACATGCTTTTGAATAACTCAATATGCGATACTGTAACAGTACTCCAAGCCAGCTCGTTTTAATCAGTCGTATCAACTCTCAGAGCAGAGCTGCCATATACATATCATCACCTTGCGCGTTTACCTCACGGGTATGTAAATATGAAGAGCTAAATTCAGGCTGCCTGTTCTGCACACAGGGAAAGATGTGATCCCCGGGGACGAGGCTGCCCAACCCAGGTCCCTCCGAACCTCTGGAACCCACACCCCGGGTCCACCAGGCGGCCGCCCTCCTCGCAGCAGCAGACCTCTCGGCCGGTGTCTTTTAGCACGTACCCGGCCCAAACATCCCAGCTAGAGCTGGGATGTTACTTGAGGAAGGAAGGAAGGAGGAGGAGATTTTACTACAGAGTGACACTCTATAAATATATAAACAAACAAACAGGCAAATCAGGGAGGAATGCCCCTGGCTTCCTGCTCCTTGCCGTAGGAGCAAGGAGTAGCTCCCAGAGGCAGGAATTAGCAGGCTTCCTGGCTGTGTCCCAGGAAGAAAGGAGTTAGAGGGGGAAGACAGGATGAGGAAACAGGAACGATAAGCCAGCGACCAGACTGACAGGAAATCGTGCAGAGGTGGATAGGAAGCGGGTGCTGGGATTCAGGGGAAAACAGCAGCGATGACAGAACCAGCAAGACTAACCAGCAGGTAAGGGAGGACCAAAGGCCTAGAGCAGACAAGACCGGTCTTGTGCAGCCCAGGGAAAATAAAGCATACAACGACTGGTTTAGAGGCTGGGAACATAAGTGGACATCAGGCTGGTGCGTGAGTGAGAGTAAAATTAAACTGAACTGTCCAATGGGAGCAAGGAGATGAGGTGATACATGCAACAATTTCCCACCTGCCATGGGCACAGCGACCAAGTCACACATGAAAAAGCTCCTCCAAGCAAAGGGTTATGCATCTGTGAATGGTGGTTCAGAGGGAAGGTAGTGCTCAAAACAGTCTCTTTGGTAAGGGATGGGTTACGCTAGGAGTAGGGGTTTGTTTGGTGCATGATCTCAAGAAACATGAATATCAGGTCTGCCAGAACGTAACAGAGCAGTCAGGGAGGAGAATTGTATTCACTAACCTTCATATATGGTGATGATATGAGGGTGGCTGAGGGATGACATGATCTCAATCTCCCGTCTGATGTGAACCATATCTTGTTCATCCTTAATTTTGTCCTTACGAATGGATTTTATTGCAACCTAAAAATTCAGGAAATCAAGCATTATTCTTGGAACTGAACAGATGCATTAAGGAGAGTTCAAAAAATAAATACAGATGTTAGATGTTGGCAGAACGTGGGATGACCAAAACAAAGCTTTAAAATACAAACCTCCGTGCCCCAGCTCCTTCATTTTATAGCAACAAATACACTCTCATTACAGTAATGGGTGACATGAAGTTTTACAGTCTTCAGGTCTTAGGACTTCACTGAGCGGGAACACAGCATCTTTTGGAAGGATCTCTGTGTTAGCCTAAGCACTCTCCATCTGAGGCAAATGGCAAAACTCCCAAAAGATTTTGATGGAAAGTACATTTGCTTAGACATTATTGCATCTGACAATTTCAAACAAACAGAAGCTTTGGAGACAATTTCTCTGAAATAAGGTTGAGATCTCTGATGGAACAGAGGAGGGAATCCAGGGTGCTGATTACGAATTTATATTTCTCCATGTTAATACACAGAGGATCACATCAACACAGGTTGCTCCACGGTTCTCTAAAGCAGGCAAACTGCTGAGGAGTTATGACTTATTTAAAAATCAGAAGAAATAAATCTTTGAAATTCACATCTAAACTCATCCTCATATAAACCGAAGGCTTTCAAGTCCTACACAGCACTTATGCAATCACTGCAAAACCATATCCTTCCTGCATCCTTCCTCAATCAGCAACCTTTTTTCAAGCACATCGTGTGACTGGGTATCTTTCCAAAAGGCAGGGTGGGAACAGAGGAAGTGATAGCTGAACTTGCAAATTATAACAGCCCTTGTGAGTGTGTGTATGTGTGTTGCCTGTGAAAAAGGGCTTATCTGAACAAGGCCATAAATAATCGCGGAGGTCAGCTCATGCCCTATGAGAAATGCGGAAGCCAATAATGGAGAGAAGCTGGTGGGACGGGGAAGGTGAGGGCATTGTGCATACTGAATGGCAGCATGGCCTTTCTTATACTCAATATTTACCCTGCTTTATTTTTGTAAGCTAGAGTTCAAGGAATAAATTATCAGCTACTTTAAAATCAACAATAAGTCTTTGAAAAACATCACTGACCTGCTGAAATGACCACCCTTTTATGGGTAAATAACACTTTTGTCATTCTATGCAGCCAACTACTGCAGACCTCTCCTGGGAAACCATTTGTAAATCTGTGATTTATTTGATTTCCTTAGTTCCTTCAGAAAAAAATAATGTCACTGCCTACTTCAGTGATTGCAAGTGGCATGACCAGTATTGTTTTCATTATATGATGTAGCATTGAGGATATTGAAGAAAGAAGAGAAAAACTTACAATATTATAAAATTGAAATGCACATAAACAGGAGCTAGTCTAAAGGATCAGGTTTCCTACAACGCCTTCAACTCTGAAAAGCAACATTGTTCAAAAAAAGCATTAAGCACATGCCCCATCCCCTCAAATTCTGAAAGATTTCAGCACATGCTTAAAATTAAGCTCATGCTCAAGTGCTACCCCACTTCGGGACAGCAGAAGAAAAATCAGAACTCAAGAGACAAACCGATTTGCATGTCAAAAACCAAACAAATATCTTCTTGCTCTTGACCCAAACATTTGGTATAGAGATTTATAAACATTTGGTATAGAGATTTGGTATAGAGATTCATCTACATGGCACATATTTTTAGAAAAGGTAATACAACAGATTTTAATTGAATGAGTGATCAAGATAATCATCAAGTAATTCTAGAGATGGGGAAGGCAACTAACACTAAAGATGAGGTCGGATTTTTCCCCCTTCCCATGTTTGCACTGGGACAGGCTACAAATGCAAATACACCCTGTATACAAGAAGGACGTGGGTGGCTCTTGGAGCAGCATGTGCATTCCTGCAAGAAATAAATATAGACATGGGTAAAAACACACTTTTTATTAAAAGACAGCCTTGTACTTGGCTCTGAGGAAGAATTTAAGAAGGGTTTCATTGTCAAATATACAACGGGGAGCAAATTTTTCACCATTCATGGCTGGTAAAGTAATAACGGCACCCCAGAGGGCATGCCAATCTCCTACTAACTTGACCCTGTGCTTCACAGACAGGACTTTTGTAAGTCTACACATAATTACTGCAAATGGCCTCTGTGGAATAATTGCACATGTGAAAACATATATTTTTAGATACAAAAATGCAAGTGTGATTGAAAAGCGCGGTAGAACTCTGTAAATATATGTTTGGATTAATCTTCAAATGCAAACAGATGTGTTGCCTGGGAACATATTTTTCAACAGGACCAGAGAGTTTACAGTCTCACGTCCCACGTTCAAAAGTGATTAAGGCACCTAGGAGCCTTAATTTGTAAAGGATATTCCTAAAAGTTTAACAGAATTTTGAAGACGATACTTAAGCTCTCCTGAAAACATCACCTCCCAGTTGCAGGGGTAAAATCCAGCAGCCCAGCCGAAGCACTTGGGATTTTGTCAGTGACATCCAGGCTGCAAGATCTCATCCCAACGTAAGGAGAGAACGCATGCCAAACGCATCTCTCGGCTTTTAATATTCAAGACTTTCTCTTCCCTCCCTCAGCTACTTCAGATCACAGTGACCAGCATTTAGAAACAGGGAAAGACACTCGGCAGGTGTGAACTATCTTAACTCCAGTGGTGTCAATGGATCCTGCTAAGCATCCACCTGCCCGCGCTCAGACCATACCCTGCAATCCTGACAAACAGCAAGAGCACTGTGGAGGAGGCAATGCCCCTTAGCCAGGGCACAGTACGTTACCAGCACGTGCACTACGTATTGGAGCAAGGCTTCAAACGCTCACACGTACTAACGAAATAGCATCACTACTTGCACAGCAAATGAGCATGCTCAAAGCGCAGTGCAGCCATTTATTAATTAAACCTTGGGAGGCAAGTAGCGAAACAGCACTATTCATCTGCTTTTAGGAGATGAGGAAATTGAAACGGAAAGCTGACATGACTCCTAAAGGAAACGAGGACAGTAGCATCTCAGAAATTGCTGCCTGACTCTCCCTCCCAAACCACGCAGCACATCCCAGGAGTGCCTTGCTCAACAAACCGTCCCATTACTAAAGGCTGACTTCTGATACTTTTCCCCATGTTCAATTGCTATTCTTCCCCTCAAAAAGAGCCTCAGGGAAGTGAAAGGTTGGAACGCATCTCAATAAATACTTTTTACCCCACGCCATCTGCCTGGGGGCCTGCACAATCCCCAAGTGGACAGACTCCACATCTCAGGGGCTATCAAGAGTCCTCAGCCTTGCCGGTGACCTGGTCCAAAAGGCCAAACAGCGAGTGATCGCGAAGTCACTGTCAGAGGCGGCATCCCAAAGCAGGATTAGGGGAGCAGCAGGACAGCGTTCGCTCCGGCTCTTCCCCTCTAAGTAAGGGATTTCTGCCAGCCAAGCGTCTTTCACCTGCTCAGACCATGTCAGCAAGGGTACTTGGGCTTGTGATGTGACTGATGTGAAAAAAACAACACAAAAAACACAAAGAAAGCAGTCCAGCTTTTTTTTTTTTTAGTATTTCATGGAAACGTTATGAGTCATGATCACATTTTAGGTATTTATGATATATTTCATTGTTTTCATCTCTCTGAGCAAAATAAGATCCCTAGCTGTATGTTATGGTACCAGGCTGTAAAACAAGGCTCTCTTCCAGGTATTCTAAAATACCAATTCTTTCATGAAATGTATTTTACTCAGAAGTATATTCCAGAATATACATTTTCAAGTGTGCCTATGCTTTTAACACCAGACAGAGCTGGTTCGATTTTTCAAAACCCCACTTACAGGACTGCTGCCAGATACGGTACATGATGAACCTGAACAACTTAAGCCTAATAAGAAATAATCTCAATTGAGAAATACCTTATGAAAGAAGTTGTTTGTTCATTCTTTAGGTCCTTTTCTTTCTTGCTTGCCTGCTTACTTTCCTTGCTTTCTCTGAAAGCAACAGCTCCACTGTGTGCAACATCAAAATTTATTAAGGGTCACAGCCTATGAATCAAGAGTACGGCAAATGCAACATGCCTTTTTACATCAGCTATATTAACTACTCCAAATACTCCAGCTCAAGATCTGCAAAGAATGTGCCGTTAGTCCCTTCGGTAGTCTCAGAACACTGTACTTATACCTCTACCACACTTTCTCAATATGTTTTACTGGTTTTAAGACTTAGAAAATTTAATTATAGTATTTTTAGTAACTTTACTAGTGGAGGAATTCGTATTTTTCCTAGCTTCTTGCCTTAATGAGAATTTCAGATAACTCCAAGACCTTGTGCTCAGACAGAGTAACATATCAGATTCTTAATAATGAAATCTAAAGCCTCTCACCCCAACAAAACAGCTTCAAGTTCACCCAAAGCCCCTATAGACACAGTATCCAATCTGGCAAAACACTTTAGCACATGCCTAACTTCACACATACGAGCAGCCCATTGGCTTTCGTGGGATAGCTCACACATGTAAAGTTAAATATATGCATAAGCACCAAGGTCACAGCTCGAAACTAGGCCATGTGATGGTCCCTCTGGGGATTGATACTGGCTGTACGCACCAGTAACATCCTCGGTATCTCCTCTGCAGCTCTGATGGCAACATGGTCCCATACATGGGATTAGAGGGGGAGAAAGGAGCACCAGAGATGGACCGAAACAACCTCCATCTGCACTGCCAGTTCTGGTACCCGCCTCTGCTCAGAAGCACGTAGAGGGAATACCCTCTCCAAAATGTATGGCACAGGGGAGAGAAAGCAGGGGGTTGTGAACCTCTAATATTACTGGGCATTTCCAAATGGCTCTGCACGAGCACAGCCCCCGCTCCACCGCTGCTCTGCCTTCCAGCAGCAGATAGATAGGAAAGAGGGAGCAGAGCTTTTGGCTTCCCATCCCTCCATGAGTCAGCTTGCAGAGTTTGCTGGGCAGGAAGCACCGAGAAATAAGCTGCTCTCTTCAAGGCTGCAATAAATTACCTGTCTCCATTTGCTGGAAAGAGGATTTATACTCACTCTCTGAACTGGTGTAGAGAGATATTAAGTATTTTTCAACACACTTCATGCTTCTTTGCTTTTGTTTAGTACAAATAACTTGAACTATAAATACTTCAAAAAGATGATGGTTGCAAAGGTTTCTGTGCATTCAGTCCTATCTGTAAGAGAAATGTCCCTCCTCCTTTACGAGCTTCTCGGCCGCTGGGCAGAGCACAACGGGTGGAATTTTCCTTTTACAGAGGCAGAGCAACACCATCGCGTACAGAAAAATATCTCAAAGTCTAAACATCTGGCAAAGGGCATGGCAGGCAGTAGCTGCCCATTTCCGTATCAAATCTCTGTGTCTGCTGAGTCACTGCTGGCATCATCATTTATGGGATGAGCAACAAAGCTGTATTTTCATTCAAGAGTAAAGCTGTTTCTCTTGATTTCAGGAAGCTGGTTCGTGTGTTTGTTTTAATCTAGTGAACCTATGTTTGCCTCATTTCCAGCTGAGGTGTGTGAATATAAGCAAAGGTAGAATTAGCCACGCTGCAGAAAGTCACAGATTTTGAAGTCAGCTAGTGCTGTAACCGAAGCTGACCACCTGAATGACACAAACCACTGAACCTTCCTCAGCAATTTCTGCGTGCAGTACATTCAGTCCCATTGAAAACAATCTTCCACTCTTTATTATCAAGGCTATTTTTAGGACCGTGGCGAGATATGAACAAACTGCTTTTTTTCCACCGTGGGGGCTGTGACTTTTAAGCTGGTTCCAGCGCTTGTGCATACCACCCGTGCTCGAGCAAATTCCAGTGGGCTCTTGCAATACTATCGTGGACAGTCAGGAAAATGACATCAGGACAGCGAGTGCAGGCCCCTGAGGAAGGGAAACCAGCTTGCTGCCACTGGAAGATATGTCAGAAATGCAGCCTAAAGAATTATTAAAAACTATTTTCTTTGGGTGAAGAAGGAGGGGAGGGTTAAATACACATATACCTCTCCTTTCCGAAAGCTGTGAACTGAGGCCATCCCCACCCAGCAATGGGAAGTGGGTGAGCCCAGCCAGTTTCACAGCTCTGCTTCCTTTCTTTGAGACTCCGAGGTGGGAAGTGCAATGCACCAAGTGCCAACAGGGGCGGGGAGGTAAAGAATAGGTGGATCAACCAGAGGGGAAAAGAAAGGGAGAGCAGAGGATGTTTGGGGGTGGGGAGAGAAAAAACACATTGTTCTTTCTCCAACTCCACGGAGCTGAGCAAGAAAGAATAAAGTCTGGCACCGTATTATGTTTTTTCCAGGGGAGTCTCTGCCTATGGCTCTTGGCCCAGACATCACCAACACAAGAGGAAGAGAAACAAAGCTATGAAATTGGGTGGTCCTTGAGGTTGCTGCAATCAAATGATAAGGAGGGGGATGCTGATAATGCAGTTGCATTGAAATGGCACTTCCAGAGGTTGCACAAAGGAGAGAAAGGAAAGGCAGGGAATGGGCTGAATAACTGTCTGTCTGGCCGCTGGATCTTCCAGGTGGGAAGAAGGAGCCACGGACGGATATCCCTACAGGGAAGCCAAGCATCCAGAGGGTTCTGCAAAGGTATTCCCATGCAGACTTCTTCTTGTAAGCTTCTTCCCACATGATTATTGCTTTGCTGTGTCCAATTGCTGGGAAAAAAACTATCCTGAGACTCCAGTTCCGGGCCAAATGCAGTGACAAACAGCATCATGCAGGATGTGCAATTCTAAAAACAAGCTTCTGCTCAGTCATAGAAAACACTTCATGCACTCACCGAAAAGTTGGACAAAAGGCCACTGTGAGTTGAAGCAAAATTAGTGCCTGGTGCTGTGTATTTTGCTAACACATCTCCGAGAGCTCTCTCTTTTGGAGAGAGAATAAGGTCAACATAATGCCATTGTTTTGGAGACTGTTAACTTTTCAGATCCTAAAAGCCAGATCATCTCCATGGTGATACAGCTTGGGAGACAAGCTTGCAACCAAATCCTTATTAATTATTTATCAACAGCCCAACTCTGTTGTTTGATATGTTGGCAAACTATGCTGTTATCAGGGGAGCTGCTCGAAGCCGTAACCGGTGCCATCTGCACCCAGTGAGACTCTGCTGATTCAAGTCTCAGGGCTTCTGCCCACTACTCTGTTCCGTTGCATGTTTGTTCATGTCATGGATGTTAACAAAGACAAAACGCTGTTATTGTTGTTGCAAGCCAGCAGCTGCACACATAAAGGGCAAGGATGCACATGCTGCGATGCACCTTTCAAGTTCATTTGCTTTTAAGAGGCAAGGGTATTTTTTACAGCTGCCTCACTCTGTATGGTAAAGGCACATAGCAAACATCTGCGCCTCTCTGCTTCATTCCCCTCTTCCCAATGTATCACATAAAAAGGATTATATTTCCAAAAAACAAAGCTGATTTACTGCCACTCTATCACTCACTACCTGTAGGGAAACTCACTCTTGCACCAAGACACTAGAAGTCCCAAGTCAGTGTGATAAATATTACATCAAAATTTTATTTGCGTAAGCTGAGGCACAATGTGTCAGTGCCTCCTGGAGAACCAGGGTACGATTACCTTGGGTTTAATTTTCCTTTTCTGGTTTTGCTGTACATAGTTGTTATTATCATGTCATAATGATGATTCATCAAGTGAAGAGGAATTAACTAATCACAAATACTAGGCAATGGGGTTATATCTTCTTTCTAGTACCCCCTTCATTCACAGAGAAAAATGCCTGTGGAACCAAGTTTTAATGAGCAGTAGAAGGCACTAGATGAACACATCTATGCTGTACATATACAAACTGGGTGCCAGGAGGAACACGTACAACACCCTTCCTCCACTTCTTTCCTCACCCCTGCATACGGTGCCTGTTAACAGGATTTGTGAGCGCATTTCCTGAGTAACTACTGCCTTACTGGAAAATTTACGTCCCTTCATTGTTTGGTACCCACTATCCTCAGCTATGTATATGAAGCCTGGCATATTTACACCATGCATCCTCTGACAAATTTACCTGGCAGACCTTTCTTCATTTAATGCTGAGAAGCCTGGCCTTGAGTCATCCTTACTACCAGACAGATCTTACAGCTCTGTATTAATCATTTCAGGACTGATTTACCACTAGGAATTAAAAAAAAAGCATTCGTCTGGTTTAGCACAGATCTGATTTCCAATAGCATTTAAAAGCACAAGTTAGCAACCTGGTTATTGATTCCTCATTGTAAAGCAGTGAATCTTGAAAACAGGGAGAAGAAGGGAGGGCTGCAGAATTCAGAAACGGACAGTCCACTGATACATGTCAGATATCTACCAAAATCTCCTCCCTTCCCAAAATAAAAGTTTTTCATACAGCATTAATGAAGTCCCAAGTCGTAGGACTGTTCAGTTTTAGAAGAAAGATCCTACAAGTAATCACCACCCCTAGCAATAACAAAGTGTTTCCCATAGTGCTGCCTCAAGTTGCCCCTTCTCACCCCTCCCCACCGTCCCAATAGCATGCTACTGCAAATCTGCATCCATTTCAGTCCTCCCTGATCTGCAGTGAAACGAACTTGCCCTGGTAGCAGCAAAGGTTGCAAAGGATTTGCTGAAAAGCATAGATCTGACAAGATGAGGTTATTAAAGATGTTTGTAGCTGTGGCCTGCCAGGACTGGAGTGCAAGGTTGGCATCCTGGGTGAGTCCCGGTCACGTGCAGACTTCACCTTTCTGGAGAAAAGAGTGGGACTGCTTACATTTTTCTTAATTAATTTCTAAATGTAACTCCATATCCTTCTGAATATCCAAAGATGCACTATCTAATACTTTAAAATGTTCATAACTCAGCCTGCAAAAAGAGAGGCTTATGATGTAATTCTGAAGAACTAAAGAAAAGAGAAAAAAAATGGCCAAGTTCAAGTTTTGGGGCTGTCATGCACAGATCGATGGAAGATCATCTCTTTTCCAAAGTCTAATAAGTCACAAATATCCCATCCAACTACCTTCAAGCTTTCAAGGGAAGTTCATGTTTTGGCACATAAGAAATTGTATCTGGAAAGAAACTGGGGTAGGGGATTTCCCTGAGGCAATGGAGGTTCATAACCATAATTAAAAGAAAAAAAAAATGCTTTACAACCTCAACTATGGGTTGTTCCTCCTTAATAGATGTTAACCAGCACTGAATGCCACATTCACTGAAAAGATGAAAACTGCATTTACAGTTAACTTCTGGTGAAGTTGCCAAGCAGATGTTTATTTTTGGCTTCCACATTTACTAAAGCCAAATGCTACACTGAATTGGGATTTCACTAAGTCTAACTGCTTTTATTCCAGGTTACAATTTTGTTGGAACCAAAAAGGAAAAAAAAAAAGGAGGGGGGGAAAACAGGCAGAAAAAAAAAGCTGACTTCACTTTTAAGTAGGAAAAAACCTGGTAGCATCTGTTTCTATCATGTCTGTTTATATCATAGTTTAAATAAGGTTAGAATTGTGCAATCATTATTGATCAACTTCCAAACACAGCACAGCTCCATCCAGCACATGTGCAAAAGAGGAAAAGTCACTGGAAGCGAATCCCGTGTCAGTCAGTTTTTTAACTTCTACAAGTCTGTGTGCAGACTGTTTAGCACTAATTAAATTACTGGCAAGTCAGGTTAAAGAGGAGTGAAAGAATTCACAAGCCCCAAGTTTACTGTTCTCAGTGTTACATGGGTATTACAGATTCCTCCCCCAAAAACTGGAAGATAGATTTCACATTGATTTTGAGGCTTGATCTCACAGCTACCATAGCTGCTGATGTAATGCAAAATGCTAACCTGGGGCAGCAGAGAGGGACTTTAATTCAATGTTGGTTTTCATTGTGAATAAGCAGTGAACCACACTGAAGTAATCCTCCAAAGTAGGAGTGCACACTGTTTAAGGCATTGATTTGGGGATGAAACGCAAAACCAAGATCCTGGCTACTTCGTTAGAAAAAGCCCTTTATGACTTTCTTAAGAAGAGAGGTATAAAGCCCTGGTGCCTGGATCTAGTTCCACTTTGAAAATTACACAGTCTCCTGTAATTCCTCCCAATAATTTAAACTGGAAATGGGGTTATTCACACCCTCTAAGCAACTGCTGCAAAGTATTGCAACGTGCTGCTAAATAATTGCTAAATAACAGTACCCTCAGCAGTTATGAGAGTCTCTAAAGTGATTCTGCACATGTTTAGGTAAAAGGTGCTATATCACTGCAAGGCTGTAATTCACATTAAACAAGGAAGGGTGCTGGACATTGTTTAAACTCTTTCTTAGAACTAGTGTTTTCCAAGAAGCCACCGGACAGCACATTTTCATTCATTGGTACATTCTGCTTGAGGCAGTTGTGGGTAAATAAACGTAACTCAGCTTATTCTCTCTCTTTCACTAAAGTTTCTGTGAGTTCAGAGAAGCCTCAGAATCGCTGAGAGCTTTGCACATCTTTATAATGCCTCTTCTGCCACAAAAGCAGAGTCACCTGGTACTGTGTGGATCTTAGTTTTGCTCTCCTGGTTCTGCAGTCCTTCAAAGAAAAAAGGAAGTGTTATTTCACCATAACAAGTACAAGGAAAACTTGAAAAGAGTCTTTCTTCTTCTGAAGAAATGTCCATACCTTCAGGCACCACAACACTCATTAAAACCCAACACCATACTGCTTGACCATCTCAAATTCCTAATTAACCCAGTGGAATTTTGAAGTGTGGAGAGATTTTAAAGTTGAGTTTATAGAGTTTAGGCTTTTGGATTAACATTGATGAGCAGGAATTCATCATGCAAGGATGGTGGGCCACAGAGATTGTGCCACGGAAGGTACACAGATGTGTGTAAACAGCACAGTTGGAAGGGTTAATGACACAG
This sequence comes from Fregata magnificens, assembly GCA_013389945.1. NCBI lineage: Eukaryota > Metazoa > Chordata > Aves > Suliformes > Fregatidae > Fregata > Fregata magnificens. The sequence continues at coordinate 194,324 of WAAD01028237.1, forward strand.
AACTATCAGAAGCACCTATATCTAGTATATTTTTCTAAATTGATCTAAGGTGGATCACCATATCAATGCCACTTCCTGGTGGGAATCTAGTGAACCATAAACCCACATCCTATCTGGAACAATACTCTTGGAAAACAAAAAGATTGGCAATCATGTGCATCAAAGGCTCACCCAGGTTATTTTGCTCCAGGGCTTGCAGATCACTTTGCAATATTAAATTTGTTTTTGTAAAAGCACTGCTTCAGTATTATATTGTTCTGCCTGGATGTTACCTATTTAATGGTCCCTTTTTGGAAGGGACTGTCCTAGAATTTATGACAGAACGTGGTGGAATTGCTACAGAGGGAGGAAAGGAGTTTGCTAACATTTCTTCCCCATCCGTCTCTGATTTCTGAGGAATATTTATACCGGTGAAGGTAGAGGAACCTCCTGTTGTTCCCTTCTATTTATTGAAAGTTAAATTACCAGGGCCACCCTAATGGCTCAGTGGAGAGAGTAACACAGGAACATGAACACTCTTGCTCCCCGCGGCCAGTTGGGCTTGGAATAGATGTGAGAGGGTGAGGAATGACTTATGCTTTCTTACAATTAAGTGGCTGGCGATCAAGCAATTTTGCAACTTCAAACGCATGATTCTGGCTTTCCCTGCTAGAAGAGGAGTTCACAACTGCAGGCAGTTGTTATAAGCAGTTATGGGGAGGGTTAACTTTTGAGGGGAGAAACAGCAAAGCCATTTTTTTTCTAGATGGAAAGCTTTTGGCAAAGAACTCCCCCAGACTCTGTGATCTCCAGGACTGTTGCCCCCTTCTTCAACACATACAAACACCTTTTTTGGCACGTGCTTTGGCCAGGGTCAGTTGAACAAGGAAGAGTTAGCACTCAGATTTCTGGGATCCCCTTGCCAAAAGCTAAGCTGTTAGGTAGTACAACAGCAGCAGCACAAGCTTCCCACTTCACCCTGCCAGTGACCTTCGCACAGACTTGGACATACCACCTTCCTCAGAGTGAGGAGCAAATCCCTCTCACGCTGCTCGGTCCAGAAATTCATCTCAGCAAATACCACAAATCATGTCAGACCGAGCAGGACTATTAAAGCAGTGCTGCGCAATGTCAATTGCTGTCCACAAGCAACTGGAGCAAGAGGCTGCCTGACCCACTTTGTTTAACTTTTTACTTAAACACTCCTGAAAGGGGAAGCTGCGTGGCTACTCTGGAAATTACAACTTTAATCTCATTTGAATCACGCATTCCTCAGTTAAACTGTAGAAAAAAATTAAGAACCGACACCAAATAAGACATTTTTCAACATTTCCTACATTTCCTGGAAATATATTACCTCTGATGCCGTGAAGTAAAAGCAGGCTTATTAATTTAACCAGGTTAAAATTCTTCCAGTAGCCCCAATAAACTCTAATGTCAGGCTAATTATATGCATTTCACTGGTTTTGCATTTTCACATTCCTCAAAGCAACAACATGCAACACCACCGGCACATCGATCATTTCCAACTCAACCCCACAAACCATTTGCACATATTGCATTCATCGCTCACTCGCACTGCATTGCCCGTGGCAGGAATCAATAGTGCTTCGTTGAAAACAGAGCAAGCTTCGTTTCCCCTTAATGGTAACGGCTTCCTCAAGTTAGCTTTCATGCGCACGCCGCAGCTCAGAGGTGCCAACATTTACTGGGTTGTTTAAACATCGTTTAGAGTTTTGCTGGGCAGATAAGAAGAATAACTTGGGTGTACAGTAAAACAAAGATCTAGCTGTTTGTGCCAAACATTCAGTTTATGGCAATACTTCACAGGAATTATTCCCCATAACAACTGAACTGTCATATCCTACAACTCCATCCCAGGCAACCTCCCAGCTGAGCTCACTACGGCTGCTGTCTGATGTGCTCTACATACAAACACCCAGAACTACCCAGATGTTCTCTATGTAAAACATTTGGTTTGAAACATGCAGCGCTTCTTTCCAAAAAGCCATTACATTTGTTTAATGGACTCACACAGTTCAACTAAAATATCCTGGAGCAGACATTTGACTGCAACTCTACTCTACAAGCCCCATCTGCAAAAAGAAAAAAGAAAGAAAAAGTAAATGAGAATGCTTTACAGGATTTATGCTGTCTTTATGATCAGCCAGTTCATAAAATACAAGCTCTGCTCTACAGACAATAACACAAATTGCTTTCAAGTGTATTGTTTAGTCCTTGCCTGTGTTAAACAAATATTTCAATTGAAACAAAGGGCCGAATTCTACTCTTCGGTTTACAACAGTGTTAATGTAACTGAGAGCAGCATTTTACCCACGGACATCACAGGGGATGCGATTTTTTTGTTTTACGCTCGGAGTGAGTGAGTAATGACATCCAATAATGATAACCAGTTACATTCACGGCTGCAGAGTTTTCCTTTCATCCAAGAAAGGCTGGAAGGAGGTTAAAGTACAGCATGAAATCCTTCTCCGCGACAAATTCCTCGCGAGCAATGTGCAACCCACAACGAGGCATTTCACAGGTCCCGTTAGACCACGTTTTCATCATGAAACGCCAGACAGGATGGGAGAATACATTTGTTTTACCGAAACAGAGAGGCAGGTAGAAAACTCTCAAACTGAACACAGAAAAAAACCCCATTGTTGAAAAAGATGGCTATTCCCTCGCCTGGATGTAAATGCACTGCATGGTCTAGCTGAAGGCCCTCGCTCCTCCCAGGTTGTGAGGACACAACGGTGACCAAGTGGTACCAATTGGTGATCAACAGTGGCACGCAGTAGTGACCAGGCTCTAAGACACAACAGCTGGAGGGCTTTTGAAAAATTGGCACCGTCCCTTCAAAGTGTGACTGCAGCCATGAAAGAGGACATTCACTTTATGAGTGACCTTCCGGACATGGTTACACCCATACAAGGAACGGCTCAGCTCAGCGCAGCGCTGGAGCTGTGGTTGACCTCGGCTCTCCCTGTGGCTCCGCCATGGACTTTCTGGATGAACCTCAGGGAAACCGCTCACCCCCTGGGCGCCCAAAACACAGCTGTGACAACCGGCTCCTACAGGAGATGGAGCTTAAACCCACAGATCACCATTTCATTATTTCACCTCATTACGGCACCCCGAAGAGAATAAACGTGACAAGGAAAAGAACATGAAGGTCACTATGCCTCATGTATAGGCCTGGTTAAAAATATGTCTTCCCCAAGAGGGCAATGTGGACACCTCTCAGTTGTATCCCTACACAGGCCAGCTAAGCCTGTATTGCCGCCAGCAGGTATTTTACAAGCATTTTCATCTGGCGCTGGAGTGCAGCTATCTCATGCTCCGGGCCGCATGGCGATAGAGCATGCACCAGCCGGGAAGGTTGTGCTCTCCCCTCTTCTCCTCCCAAAGGCTTTTTTTTTCCCCCATGCCAAAACAACGACCCGCAGCACAGCCCTGCCGAAACTGCTGCTGAGTACGGCGCTGCGCCGGGCGTCCCCGGCCACCTGAGGGACTGGCTGGCCTTCGTTCCTCCTTCCTGAGCTGAACTCTGCTGGGGAAGCTAGGAGATTTGATTTGTGCAGAGTGCGATAGCAAAGATACACAAATAAATGACAGCTACAAACACCTGCCTCAGGAGCTGGTTTTTTAACATGCTTCACCATCTTCGCCTGTCAAACTTGTGTGCAAAAGACTTAATCTTTTTGCATCAACAACAACAACCACATCAAGACGCTATTTAACAAAAAGGAACATTTGTTTAGTTACCACATGGCTCAAACAGGTATTTTTATCCAACCCTCATCGCTACCTTTTGTGATCAAAAAAATATTAACACTCACTTTTAAAATAACACTTGTACCTCAAATAAAGGGAGATACCATTCACCATCAGGCTTTTCATGGAGATTAGAAATTGTAGCAGAGATGAAATGCCTTTTTGTGTACGGGAAACATGATATGGAGGCTCTGAGATCTCCATCGACAGCAGGACCCGAATCTTTCTGATCTACCCATGAATGCCTAAATTTAGTCTCCAAACTTGGCATGGTATCTTTTCACAGGAACAATGAATTTTTTTTTTTTTTTAAGCCTAATATCCCTTAACTAGCATCTTTATTCCAAGGCAATAGTGCTCAAGCCCAAATACGCTGACTCAGCTCCTCGGCACAGCGAGACACGAGGATAATTGCAAGTCTCTCAAGCCGCCAGACCTCCGAACAAAGACACTCGGCTCCTCCAGCCTCTCTGCTTAAGTCATCCCACATGCCGGCCGCGGGGCCAGGGTAGCCAAGGGGCTCTGGGATTACCACAGGCCGACGTCCCCCTGGGAAGGTGAGGCAACAGGGACGGTGCAGCCCGCTTCGTCATGGAGGCAGCCAGCCCCACGCAAGGCACAGGAGACCCTCCCCTTCACCAGGCTGGCATCCCAGGGGACCCAACAGCAAAGGGCCTCGGGTGCCATGCCGGGGGTGTGGCTGAGGCGAGGTGGGAAACGCCGGCAGGGAGAAGGGAAGGCCGAGGAGGCACCCAGAAATTAACAGTTACGTTGGTCACACGTTAACCTAAGTGACCTCAGCCGTCTTCTTAATACTTATAAACCACAAGACCTGCGTTTATTTTGTGATTTTGCATTCACCTACAACTGGCTGGGATGGTTTCAAACACGCCAGCCATGCCAACCCCTTTTCCCACAGCCGCTGTGTGGCTGGGGTTTTTTTTAATGAAAGGAACCACCCATTGAAGTATTTTATTATTTTCCTCCATTGGAAAGAACAGAGCCTGAAAAACTTCACACCTGAGCAAGACCCAGGACTTAGGTCCCGTCACAGGCCAGCGGCAACTTTAAGGACTGATGTCTCATAAACCACCAGAACTAGAAGCAAATCCCATCTGTCTTTGGAGAGTTAGGGAACACCAAGCATTTATACCATGCAATAGTTTAACAGACTGAACTGAGGGTTCGTCCATGATCTTTAGTTCAAAATATAAAAAATACTGAGCTCAAACAAGAGTAGTAAAACGGCGCAAGAGCAAGGGACTGCTACAACCTCGCACCCTCCACCCTCCCCCTTTTGCAACATGCAGCAAAGGTTACGGGAGGGCCTCCACATCTATTGAACATCTGGCATTTTTGGTGTGGGTCCAGGATGTTTGATGGGTATGGCCAGACACCGTACGCTCACGGAGTATCGCACCCAGCCCCCTAGTGTTCAAAGGTCTAGGATCCCCTAATTTATACAACGTACTATGATGCCTGTGAAGACACGGTGATAAATATATTCTGTTTAAAAGCAGATACTTCTCAAATCATAACTTGCAGATGCTCGAAGTCTTTCATGTGGGTAAGACAAATGAGAGCCATAGAGACTGATTTTGTAGCCAGGGAGTACAGGAAGCAACAGCAGGAGAACACTATTGAAAGCCTGGATACACTTATGGCTTTAATGAATTGGTCATCAAATCTAACAACGCACATATGCAGTTTTTACCTTGCTTTGTAGTTTGCTCCCCGCCCCCAGCTATTCCCCATATATCTGGCAAAGTGGAAATTATTTTGAATTTAGTTTATTAAATGGACACACATGGTACTCACATCTGCTGGAAGATATTTGAGGGAAATGCTGACAAATATCATTTGCATATTTAGTCAGAGACCTTTTCATCTGAGACATCGCCTCTGACATACCAACTATCCCAAGTACGTCGACCCATCAGGGCTAATGACAAGAGTTTTTTCTGTAAAGTGTCTGGTGCACGCCTGGGCGATTTGGGGACAAACCCTGACTTACGCAGGGGGCAAGAAGAGAAGATCAAATACTTTCTGTAGGTCAGAGATTCCCGCACCACCATGCCATCACTGGTGGCACACAAACCATCAGAACTGTACACCAGAGCTGGGCACTGGCAGCCGCCTGCACCCCTGCCCAGCTCAGGAGCTGCTGAGGCTCTGGCCGCTCTGCGCAGAGGAGGAGTTGGCAGCTGCCACCACCACTTCTTGCCATCCACGCTGCGAGCTCCTATCCCACCCCGAGCCCGCATGCAAACCTGAGCTTCTGGCTTCAGAGCATCGTCCAGGGCTGCAGCAGAAAACATATGGCTTGGTCCCACTTTACACAGGAAGAGCGTACAAGACAACAGTGTCCCGCTGAGAGGAGCATGGCTGTACAGTAAGAGGAGATGCTTTGGCGTCAGCATCCTGGTTTGTGTAGATAGAGGGTACGTAAGCGTGGTACGGGAGGCGGAGACCCTAGCCAGGGAGATGCCCACATCAAAGCAAAGGTCAGCAGCCAATTTCTGAAACCCTGGTATGTAGGCTTTAGAAACATGTCCCATATGCTCTACATTTGGATTACCATGGCTGTACACAAATTGACCTGCTGGTGTTCAAGGCTGATGTACCTGGAACTGGTTTTCAACCCACATTCAGCATTCTTCCTTGGCACTGGCGTGATCACCACGTGCCTCCTCCCAGTTCCTCACTCCAGCAAAGACTCTCTAGTTATTTACTTACCAGACAAAACACAGACTAACTACGATTACAGTTCTGTAAAGGATAAACAATTGCTCACAAGAACTGCACATTCCACACGGTTTTATTCAACATGTATGACCCCAAACTACAATATATACAATAATTGTCTCCACATGGCAAATCCACATTGCGGTTCTTAAAAAATAATAATAATTTTTAGAACACATGCCACCAAAAAACGCAGTATATTTTAGCCATATCTAATGAAAGACTTTATACAAGCAATTTCCATTCCGTTGTGTTCTCTAGCATATGGTACCGTGAAACCATTTGTAATAACGCTTAGGCATTTTATAGTGTTTTTAGCTGAAGGCTGCATTATAAACATTGGCTCAAATTCTGTTGTGAATTTCACATTTAGAGGGATCGCACTAGGTATGTATCAGGCCAAAAATGCGCCCCATAAATTAGTCTAACTTCCCTATATTAAGTAGCATCCCTTCAGAAAGGGATACACTGAGACACCGGGAAGTTAATTGACCTGCCCAAAACTCTTCAGTCCAATGGAGGGGGGGGAGGAGGAAGAAGCAACAGTCTCTCGGAAACTTTTAATTTCTTCACCTGTAAGAGAGTCCAACATCACTGAAGGAATATCACTTGATGTCAACTCAGCTCAGAAAGAACATGCTGTTCTTTAATTTGGTAAAAGATTTGACAAGCTAACATATTCAGATGACCCCTTACTGGCTAGTCATTAATTCAGACTTTCATACCACTGAACCATACTCCTCTAAACAAATCTGCTTCTCCAACAAGAATTCTCAGTGCAGAAAACAAGTATTTTGTACGAGTGCCTTTCACCTAATGACTTGCATGCTGTAATCAGTTATTTCTGTCGGCAGCCTTTGATGTTCAAGTCTTCTTTGGCATTTCAGTTATACAAGTGTTTGTGAAGACTGTAGTGATTTTATACAACCAGGTAGTAACCCCTATTGTAATAAGCCACAATATTCACTGTGTATTACATTAGATTAAATCCAGTGGCTTTTTATTTTTCCTTTTTTTTTTTTTCTTTGTTAAACCAGAGTCTTAGAACACATCTAATAATTAAGGGTGGAACAAATAACAAATTAACAGCAAAACTATTTTCAAGTCCATATACTCTTTCCAACTTCTATTCATTCCAGATCTAGAATTTCCATGCATGCTTTGGTACAATTTTTACAGAGGATGACACAAGTTCCACTAACATCCCTTCAGCACCGTGAAAACATTGTCCAGATTTAGTCACATTATGAGTCCCTAAAAGAACTCAGTTTGCACACCTTAAATAATAAATAAATTAATAAGGTTTTGGCAATACATTTTGCAAGAATCCCTCTTCCACTGAGGAACCTCTGGCCCCATGTAAGTGTTGCATGGCAGGAGAGGTGTATGCAGCACCCACCACAGGCTGCACAGATTCTGCTGGCAGCTACCAGCTCGGAAGCAGGGAGTAAGGCAGCACTCTCTGCGCGGGTCACAGTGCTGGCACGCAGAACAAAGCAAGAGGCAGCAGCACAAGTGGAGTACAAAAGGACCGGGAATGGAGACCGAAGCTGAACGTCACACAGGGACAAAAGCCCAGGGTAAAGAGAGAGCCCAGGAGGCAGGAGAGACCGAGCTCTGCAGGAGGCTCTGATCCGTAGGACCCTGATGTTACGCACTCTACATGTCTGGAAAAATCAGGTATTAGGTTGTGCACTCAAAACTAGCTGACACTTGTGATGATTTTGGCTTTAATTGGCGAGTTTTTCTTTCTCATGTACAAAACAGGGCAGTGATACAAGCCATTGTTACTATTATTCAAGTGTATTATCATAGCTGTGGAAGCCATATTCACGAATCAGGATCCCGCTGTGCAAAGTACTGCACAAGCACTTCACATCACAGCAGTGTTGTGTAGATACTTCCACTGGTGTCTGCAATAAAGGAAGATATCTTAATTAGAACAACAAAGAACCTCAAAAAAACCCGAACAGTTCTGCATCAGATTTGGACGTTATCCTGTAGAAGATGCACGCTGAGCGATCAAGATAAAAATCAGTATGAAGTAGTGACCCAGGTGCTAACTGAAGCAGAAGTTCTCAGGAAAAAAAATGGAAATATATATGGAAATGTCATTAAAGATAAGAGAATTCACATGCATAAGAGGGAAGAGAGGAATACCGACATTTTCTATGATATCAGCAAAGCAGACGAGAGAACTGGGACAAATGTCCCACCTGGCCTTCACTGTCCTCAGTGGCCCACGAGCATGCTTTATCTTGTTATTTGGAACTCTTAAAAACCACACCGCAAACAAATGGTTGTGTGGCCAACAAGGCCTTAATTACTGACATGACAGAGCTGGCATTGTTGGTATTCATGTTTCAGTTTTGTCATAATACAGAGAAATACAATCAGCAAAGCAGAGATCCTCCTTTCATGTAATCTGTTGCTGTTTCAGGGTTTCAAAAACCCTGCACAACTCTCCAAAAGCATCACGAAGCAGAGCTGTTTCAAAGTGAAGATTTTCACTGGAGTTGCAACTAAAAATATTTCTGTTGCTCTAAAGTTTGGGTGTTGGTTTGGTTGGTTTTTTTTTTTTAAATAAGGTTTTAATTCCTAAACCAGTATCATTCGGTAACATCCTTCTACCTGCACGAGATAAATAACATGCACCAATGCACATAACACGCCTGCACAAATATGCACTGCACGCCTCTTTTTCATGTTGGGCTGCAGCTTGTCATCAATTCCCAAAATAATTAACTTTCTGGAACAACGGCTGGCGGAGAATAGTGCTTCCTCCACCTGCTGGTGAGGAGGAAGAAAAGATGTCCTGGCTCTCAGGCAGAAGAGAGGGAGGTGAAGGCGGAGGGGAGGCCCCTGCAGCTACTCCCCATCGCCTCCCAAGTGCAGCCTAAGGAGAGAAAGGGAAAAAAAGCTCCTGGCTTTTGCAAAGGGCAAAATCTGTCCCGAGGGCAGATGGTAACCGAAAAGAAGCGCAGATAATACAGGATGCTTCGTAAGAGGTTATAACAAACAACCAGCAACGCTAGCAAGCTGCAAGTCCAGCGGTGGCAGGGAGAACGGACTCCAGCGGAGCACCTTGCAGGAGGGCACCCACAGGGAGCTGTAAACCAGCTGGGGCATCGAACCCCTGGGTTAAACTCTGCTGGGAGTGCTCCAGGCAGCTTAACATGGTTTACCTGGTGTCTTCCATGTTTTAGAGAGCTACATGTTCCTTTACTAACATTAATTTAATTGATATTAATGCATTTTTGTATCCAGGCATTGCTTCCTGTATAATGTCAGGAAAAGACAGATAATGGACTGAAAATGCCTATCTGTAATTTAGAGTTGCATTATAAGGAGCATTTACTCCAGTGGAATCATTTACTCAAAGAAGAACCCAGCAGCATCTATGGTCTTCATGCACCATGCATGGGATCAGCCAGAGGTAGTCAATACACAGCTTATCTAAGACTGACATAAGTGTAACTGTGGATTTCTTGGCTAACAAACACTGAATACCTAACATGAACAAAAGCTCAGTTCTTTGGTTTAACATGTGCAAGATGACAAGTGGAGAAAACACCCACAGAAATGTCAACGTGAGTGTTATTTCACAGGCTTGCGATATCATCTCTTCATCCTTACACTTACTAACAGGTGCCTTAATTTAAAATATCATAAGTTACACAGTGTATACTGAGCCAGTACTAATGAAGGAAATCTTGCTGGCAAAGTTAGGCACCTCATACGTCATGTAGTGGGCAATATTTTAACTGCTTCGTGCAGCACGGAACACTGTCTGTAGTCACTGCGGTAACTAATACACAAATTCACGTAAGTTGTTTCCAATAACAAACTAAACGTATCATACAATCTACCCCGGAGCTTTATGGCAGGAAGCTTTACAATCACGTTCCACAGAGTTAAGAGGAAAGACAAAGAAACTATAATAATGTGAATAAACCTGCAACCTGTTAATAAGTGCCAAGTACTACTTTCATTCAAGTCAACAGAAATCCTGATATTGATTTCCAATGGCACAGGACTAAAGGACATCTGTAGCTTGGATCGAACTGTCTTCTCACCTTGGTTTTACTTCATTAACTCAAATCTGCCAATTGCTATTTCACTCCTGAGCTCTCTATTTATACAGATGACGACAAATCCAAAGTTCACGCTTCATATTAAAAGCCTGGCTAATCGTGCAAATATCTTTATAAAGTGCTGTACAGCTAAAGAGATCGTTAACGGACAAGAGGAGCGGAAAGGCCAAATAGGAGAATCGCTTGGACAAGGCTGACGACTGAGAACACAATGCCGCTGCCAAGGTCCAGCTTCGCAATCTGTTACCATACAGCTCCAAATACCCGCTTACCACTGAGTAAAGAAAAAGATGATTAGCTAAACCAGTAGCAGAATAGGAAGCAAACAGACTGGGCTAGAGCGACCTTGGGACTCTCGCTACCTAGCTGCCAGTTGTGAGATGATTTGCGTTGGAAATGGTGCAAGAGACGGTGCCGGCCACCACATCGCTCGCTGCGTGCATCCCCTGCTGGACACACGGCAGCATCCAGTCCAACCTGCTCATCAACGCTGCAAACGCTGCCCGCTAATAAGAACTGAGGAGAGGAAAGGGAAGAGAAGGGGCGGGGGGAGAAGAAAAACTGAAGGAAAACTCTGCCCCTCTCTGATCAGTCATCCTGTCAGTGCTCTCGTCTCATCCACGGAAAGCAATCGGTGCTCACTGCAACAGCCAGACAAGGGAACTGTCAGAAAACAAGAAGCGTTTTCCATTCACTTAGGTCTGGCTGGATTCCCGACAACTAGCTTTTATTATGTAAGCAGACAAAACGTGGATATTTTACATACACGCACAGGTGTTAAAGTTCAAACAGACACTTTATACCAGAACTCGCCTGCAGACTAGTTAATAATTATGAAGTGCCACACGCCAAGGCTTGTATTACTACGGTATAAAACTCACACCCCGGTAAGGATTTGTTTAGCTTCTGCATACCAGCTGATAGAGCAAGTGTAACATTTTTATTGCATTTAAGATTGCATGGGTATTCTGATTTTCACCCTCTCCATTTCAAGATGGCATTAGCGTACAAATTCAGTTCAGACCGTATCATCTAAGTACGCTTGGCTGTGTAGCTGAGTGCTTGACAGTTAGCAAAATAAGTGTGTTGTTAACTTAGAGAAGATACACATCTACGCTACATCCTTTCCTCTGAGCAGGCCCTTCCCAAAACCATATCGCATTTACAATAGGGTCACCTTTTTCTTTTTAAATTTCTCAAGTTTTTTAAGAAAGGTGTTTTCGACGTATTTGCTTACTTACCACATTTTGCAATGCCACTCAAAACTAATCTACTTACAAAATAATAGTTAGTATATAGCATAGCCCTGGAGCTTTTGTTAGCCTGAAATTGTAAAACAGCCAAGACAGCAGACTTTTAAAATCATGGACTGGGAATGAGCATGTGCAGAGATGTCCATCTCTGGTTTCTCTTTAGCCTGCCTCCAAATGAGCTAATAAACTGAAAGCATACATGATATGACTCTCCAACTTGGCTGAAACTCTCGTTTTCACTGTCGACACAAAGATATTTAGTTGCAAAGTAAGTGTCCCTTATTAAAGCCATGGCATCTGCAATTTCATTTTCTGTTTTACAGTTGCTTCTGCCTCTGGGTGCGCGTTGAGCTTCCAGGCAACCGAAAGATAAATGAGACAAAAACCGGTAACGTCACTAGGGAAATGTCGTGCTTTTAGATGAAGTCTAGTGAAAACTCAATTAGTCTACTTCACATGAAAAGCAGCCTTAAGACCTCTTTAGAAAGTATCTATTTCTCTGGGCAGTCTTTAATGCAACGCCTGCCTCTCATTCGCTCGCCCTCTGTGTATACTTACATATTTTGGGGAAGGAAAAATGACAATAACTCTGGCTAATGTGTACATTTCTTCAATTGCATTTCTGCGCCCTGCTGGAGCGCTGTACCAATGAGGAAATACTGAAGCTGAGTTATTGCTGGACAACCTCCGGGCTGCTTGAAGTCTCGAGCCAGCCGGCACCGCTGAGCGGTGAAACAGATCGTAAAAACCAACGGGGCTGGGTTGCAGTCCCTCCAATTTTTTTAGGTGTCAGCAAAGTTCAGGTCACAAAAGTATGACTGAATCACGGCATTTTTAACCAGAGAACCAACGTTTGCCATTCTGACAGGGCTTTGTGAGCGGCTTTGGTTAGCCAGGGGATGTGACAGGTTTTGCTAAACCGTGAATTTCCAGTGGGGAAAGAATACCTGTTCACTGTGGCATGTAGAAACAAAACAAAAACAATAAGCCACCCTATTTTTCCAACAATAGCACATCCTTTTAAGATGTACCGATGTGTTACTACAATACCACCCCCGCCACCCCCCCAAAAAAAAGCTTCTCTATAGGATTTGCACTCCAAACAAAGCCCTGGACCCCAGCGACCGCAGGCACGGGTGGGAGGGATGCTGCCCCGCTCCAGCGACCGCAGGCACGGGTGGGAGGGATGCTGCCCCGCTCCCGGGTGCGGACCCGGGCCCCCGCGGGCCGCCGGCCAG
>WAAD01028237.1:208195-227960 GCA_013389945.1 Fregata magnificens
GTGGGCGAGCGGGCGGCGGGCGGGGGCCCGAGCGAGCCGGCGCCGCATTTACGTCTGGAAGGTTTTTCCAGAAAACGCATAGTTTTGCCCATTTGCCAGGCGGGCGAGGCTTTCCTGCAGGGTTTCCGTGTAGCTGGATCTGGCAGAAAAACACGGGCACGCCCAGCCCCTGCCTGCCCTTGGCACGGGCAGGCGCCGTTTGCCAGCTGCTGGAGGTGTTCGCCTGTAAGGAACCTTCCTGGGCCCAAGTCCTGCTGCGGTTGACATTCGTGCAAATCGGCGCCAAGACCTGGAGCTGACAGCGCCCTCACCTCTGCTTTCGGGAACTTTGAAATACAAATGAATGCATCAGTTTTACTCTTCATTTTAAAGTAAGGTGGTTATTTCTTTCACAAAGACTTCTTGAAAACTTAAACCAATGCAGACGTATAAATTGTTGCCGGGTTTAAGGTGAATCAGATGTTTCTTTTAGAAAAGAAGCCATCCCCAAGCCCATGGCCAGAGAAGGCAGATGGTCTCTGTTGCAGCAGAAATGGGAAATTTGTGTGGGGTGAAAACACTTTGGCGTGGTCCGGTATGGCCAGTTTGCTGAACCGACACAAAGGCCTTCGTGTGAGAGTCCCGGCACAGTGTCTCCTCAGTCAGTGGACTGCCCTTAAGGTGTGGGTTACAGCTGGGATTGTCCGCTCTGCAAGGATAACGCACAGACTTTTTGAAATCCAGGGTTCAGCTTCGTGGTCACAGCGATGTCAAGGCACAGAATTTAGGGAGTCAGTAACCCCATCCCTCTGTCTCGCTGCGGGAGTGTTAAGGCAGAGGTTGGTCCGTGTGCTCAGATGATTTCAATGACTGTTTCCTGTGAAAGCTCAGGTTTGTCAGAGACAGCTAACTCATGAGTGTCAAGGTGGTGGGGTGATATCCAGGCACTGGCTTCAGTGAGGACTCTTGTTCGGTTCTTCTAGCTTGCTGGGACGGTGTGTAAGGCTGGACTTCCTTGAGGTTTCTTCCCGAGATAGTGAACACACCGCTCCAAAGTTGCAGCTTTAGCCCCTCTGACTTGATGAACTTGGGGGGGGGGGAGTTTATTTGTAATTACCATCTCTGCGCCTTCATTTTAGGATCCGCAGAAGTGCCCGACTGGCTCAAAGCAAGTCTGTCTAGAGCAGTACCCTGTTCCTGGCAGGAGCCAGCACCACGCTGCACGTGTTGAAGACAACAAAGGATCCCGCAGTGGCCAGAGAGAGGTAACACCTCCCACATTAGGTGCTTGATCTTTGGGAGCCAGATGCTGGCTTAAGCCCTGGAGCATAAAATTTAACATCTCTTTCACAGAGTACACCACAACCCGGCTATTCCAAAGCAGAAAGGGTAAGGGAAGGCTCACTGTTACTGTACAAAAAAATAGCGCCTGTAGCCCCTTCCTTTATTTTAATTGTTGAACGGATGAAAATGGTGTGGCCTTCTCTTTGTAAGAAATACGACTACATCGGCAGCTTTCATAGTTTTGTTGTTTTATTTTAATGCTCTGAAGCGCTATTGCATTCCCACCAGCTGGCACAGAAGAGGGCAGTGCCTGGGCTACCTGAGAGCGCAGGAGAGGGAGATCTGCTAATGCATTGGCTGCCTTCTGTACCCCCAGTCTGAAACGCACTTATGTAGCTCTTCTCAAATTTGGGGAATACTCCAAGAAACATCCATGTGGAGCAGAGACCTGCTGCAAGTAGGGATTGGCGTGGGAATGGGGTGGGGATGCAGCAGCACCAAGAGGCAGGAGAGAGCTAGGAGAGGGGCTGGCAACACAAAAAACAGGAGAGGTGCCCTTGACTGCTGGAAGAAGTGAAAAATTGTCCTGGCATGTGTTCATCTCAGTGCAACTTCACTTCAATAGATTAAATCAGAGTCTCGATCTTGCTGAGTGCCGGGGGTGCAGCAGTCTGTCAAGATGACAGTGACAACTGCCTTGTGGTTTTGCATGTCCAGTGCAAGCCCTAGTCCCGCCAAACATGAGAGCAGCTTGGGTCCTGCTCTGATCCGTGCGAGCTGACTGCACGCTGGACTGCACGAGCAGCTCAGAAATGGCTCGGGTCCCCCCAGAGGCAGCAGGGAAGAGTGTCCAGCTATGGTTGTCTGTTTGGAAGCTCCCTTCAGGCTGGAACTCAGTATAGCCTATATCCAGGTCCTTTATACCTCTGGAATAGCCAAAAAGCATGAATGCCAGTGATGAAAATAGGTTTCATTATGTTATATTCGTGAGCGTTGTTAACATTCCCAAGAGTATTCTCTTCTAGCTGCTTGGAAGCATACATCACCAGTTCCATAAGGAAATATGTCATGAATCATTGCTATATATTGTGATTGGAGAGATATAAGGCATAATAAAATACCACAAGCTCCAAAATGAAAAATACCAATTTTGTAATGGAATAAGCACAGGTACTATGTAGCATTAGAAATACTACTTTTCCTTTTAAATTTCCATGCTCTTAAATGTGAAGCCAGAGGGCATTAAGCAAATTAAATACATAAATTAAAACTGGACACAAGAAACTTTCTGTGCTTATAAGTAATAGCAATGGGAATTGAAAATAATGATCAATATAGAAGTACACATATGATTGAGTATATGACCGACATACAGAGATATTTCCTTTTTTTATTTGTTAGCATTGTTAACATATTGTCAGCTTTGCAATCAGTATTATACTTGTCACTACAATTATAAAAATCACTAAAGCAAATAGTAAACCAGTGTCCTTCACGACAGGTATAAGAATACCAAGGAGTAAAAATCACAGAGGGAAGGCAAGACAATGTTAAAATGGACATAGAAAATCTTAAATAATGACTTTTGTAGGGAATTTGCATCATTCTAGCTGTTCATGTCAGTGTAAAACATGCAGTGTTTCATTGTTTCTGAAATAAACATTTGGTGAGAATTTCAGCTCTCTGAGTTTATAGACACCACTAGGGAATTCTTCATTTCTGATAGTATTATTTTATGTAAATGCTTTTCCTTATTCACATAAAGGAATTATCCTCCCATTGAAACCAGCAGACTTCTGCTAGCCAGCTTCAAAGAAAATAGGATTAGGCTCTAATTTGCAAAACAGTATTGGAAGATACGTTGTACCAAATCTAAACTCTACAGATAATCACAATAACAACAATAAAGCCACTGGCTTCAGTAGGCTTACCTTCCTGAAGTTGGCGTGAGTTGGAAAACCATCTTAAAAGATTGCAACATGTTAGCAATATAAATTTATCATAAAACTCAGTACATTTTTAGGATTAATTTTTGCCATGAACTTTCAAAACTTATTTGTTATCTGGCATAGAGACCCTCAGGATAAAAAACCACTGGCTTAATAGCTCTCAGTCAAATGTTTAGGTCTCCTCAGAAAGTCTACGACACCTGTAATGAAATGTAAGATTCATAGAGCTGATGTTAATTCATTCCATGTATTTAGCTAAATTAAAAAAAAAAAAATAAACACTGGATTTCAAAGATACTTGCTACAAATACTTATTTTACAGACTGAGGCCGGGTACTTTCTGTGCAACAATTATGCATATTGCAGCTTAACTTGGTGAGACCGTATCATTTGTGCAAAAACAGACTTTTTGCTCATAAGCACTCCTCAGAGTTTGTAAAGTGTTCAACAGTGTTGTTACCACCCTTACAAAGGTAGGCTTCCAGGGGGCTGTTGGAGAGCTGGAATACCTTCTTTGGCTGTTCCCTACAGCGTAAGATAGAGGAAAGAGGAGAAATGAGTACGAAGGGGATTCCTGGATGCAACAGACCTGTATTCTCTGATACTAATGTGCTGTTCTCTTAGATTTCAGTCCTCTCTGCTGAGGACTAGTCTGTATGTGGAGAAACACATAACCATAGCCTTAAAGGCAGTTGAGTTGCCTTGACTGCTCATGCTTGATGATCAGGCTAAGTGTAGGTGTACGCGTTTGCTGGACCAAGCTGAAGTGCTCAGCATTGTCCAGTCTGCAAATCTAAAGATGATATAACTGCAAATATTTGGCAGATGCTGGCAGGTGAAACTGGAGGACCTTCTCTCAATTGAACTTTCTCCTCTGTATAAGCACCTGCTGAGAGAGAGCTTTTTAGTCTGATGAAGTGAAAGCATGTTAATGTGTTCCGCTCAATGATAGGGATTATCCTTTAGAAAGAGGCGGCTGGCAGAGACAGCTGGCATCCATCTGTTTCCTGCAGCAGGTATCTGCATATTATCTGCCCTGGCAGATCACATCCAATCCTTGAAATTGCATGCTTTATGAAAATTACAGAGTCACGCAAGTTCAGGATTAAGACTGTAATGCTGATTTTCTCTGTAGTGAGCCATATAAAAAACCTTACCTTGACAAGGAGTGGTCTTTTGGGGTGTGTCTTGTTTGCATCCCACAGACGTCAGTTCTCCGTTAAAACAATACTTCAATCAAGTAACGAATACCCACACCCTGGATCTGGATCCAGGGCCCAGATTCAGAGGTTGTAACTTCCATCTAAATTCATGTATCTCCTCTTGTTATTTGATTGCCTCTAGGCCTCTTGAGATGTCCATGCAATAAGAAATGTAGAGACTTAAGTGGAGTTAAGCCCTCTGAACCTGGATCCTGGACCCATTACAGAGCTTTATGGGCAATGAAGAAACTGAGGAATACGTGTAATGTCTGTTAGGAGAGGACTCTGGAATTTAGGCTGGGGTTCTTTATAAGAGTATAAGACTTTCAATAGGAGAGGAGCTCTATGTCCATAAAAGCTCTTTTAAAATTCCAAGCCTCAAGCCTTTGCTTCAGTGGCTGTCACTGAGAATTTGGACAATGTGTTACCATTTTTTCCTGTAATACTGGTTATTTCTTCTACTGCTTGGTATGTTTTGTTGGAATATCCATAGCACAGAGGATACCAATCGCCTGCTGAATTTACATCTCCAGATTTGAAAATTCATTCACATATTTACATATGGATGTGTGTGCCTGTGTGCTTCTGTCACATGATTTTATCCATGTAAAATCTGCTTTTCTACACCCAACAATACTGCATGATACCTGAAATCCTCACTGCTGTTGCTAAACTGGGGCACTCAACACCACTGAGAAGTCAGGAGAAGCAACCCAAACTGCACAGGAGGGAGAACTGAAATGTAGGGACTGAGGCTCAGGGTCTCTTCTGTTGCAGGGTTTCCAGAAGGACTGAGCCCACGCAATTCCTTCTTCTTCTGTTGCTTTCCTATTTCTCATTCAGCTTAGATACTCTTTCAGTAAAACTCTGTGACAGTGTGTTTATTTTGTTATTTATATATTATTTTTATTAAATAAATGAGCCATACAATCCAAACTACCAGCCCCTCTTCCTCCCCCTGCACATTAATCCTTTCGGGATTAAAGTCCACATACATCAGCAGGCTGTAATAAGGAAAACCAACATTGCAGCTTTCATCATCGTGCGCAGGGAGTTGCGGCGGGCTGCGGTCGCTGGATTGCGCATTTCACCAATGCAAACTGCAAAAAAGAAGTGAAAAAAGTAATTAAGTCACTCAACAACGCGCTCCCCTCCTCTCATCGCTTTCCTTCTTTGCCTTCGGTTGCCTCCCTTCCAGCACCTCTGGTTTTTTGCCCTTATTTTGAGAGGCTGACTGGCTGCATCACTTTCAACCATCAGCACGTTAGGCCACGTGTGGGCAGCTGGATCTCCACCCAGCCCATTTTGCCCACTGCTGGCTCCCACACGTGGAACACCCGTTCTCGGTGTGGCTTATACACACACGGCTTCTCTGAAGCATCACCGAGAGTCGTCATCCCCAGCCACCATTTCACAAAGCCTCTGGCCCCAACTCCCCCGGCACAGCAGCGCACGTGGTGGGACAAGCAACCTGACTTAACCTTGGTTTTCAGTGCTGCAACCCCAAGCCCTTAGTTGGCAAACACGGGCAGACTTCGGCAGTGGCTGTGGCTTGTGGCGGAAAAGGGTGGAGCTGTGTGGCCGCCGGTTGGGTTGGGTCCGGGAGGCAGCTGGCGCAGAGAAGGGGGAAGCAAAATGCAGCCGAGGTGCTGACGGGCTCGGGGGCATCCTGCTGGGGGCTGCTGGCCTGTGCCGGGGAGCTGCGTGCTGCAGGGGCCTTTGCTCAGAGATGTTTGTATAGGAACATAATGGGGAAGCGTGAACAATTGCCATTTTGACCCCTTCATCCTGGATGAGTCACGGATGAGATGGGGCAGATACATCCCTCCAGGACTCTGGGATTTCCTGCCCAGTGCAATCGCATAGAGATATCACAGCTACTGGATAGATACTACAAGGAGTAGCATTTCAGCCTTGGTTGTGGTTTTTGTGTGGCGTTCGTTGCGCTGATGCCTGTGATGAGGAAAACCAAAAGTATGTTTTGCACAAGATGTTTGTTTTGATGTTGAGGTCTGTGGATCTGTGTCTAGATTGTATCGCTCTTTTCACACAGCTACTGGATACATAACCAGTTTTCTTGGAAATACTAAGGCCACTCCAATAATATAGGGAGTAAAAAAGACATACATGTTTTTTCTTAAATATATAAATTTTTTAGAGTGGAGAAGGTTAAGCACGAGGTGTTATGCTAAAACTCCTGCTACATGTGGCATCCATGGGTTACTGGACGTTCATGCCTTTGGATGCACTCATCTAAACAAGCACTTCCCCAAGACTATCACTGACCAGCAGGTATCTGGGATAATGACAGCAAATCCTGCCTGGTTACTGAAAATGGACCCCTTGACACTGAGAACATAACATCTACCATCTTATGATAGATATACAATGTACCTCTTCAGAAAGAACAGCATTCATTATATTCAACCGATAACAAGCATCCCTTCCCTGGGTATGACCCTGGCTTGGCAACGTGAGTATGCGGTTCAAGTGTAGAGGAGAAAAGGGCACCTTACTCCTGTTAGGAGACAAATCTGTGGGGAATAGATGGCAACGTGGGTCTCTATTCCCTCTTTCCATGTGCTGCAGACTGGCCAGCAACCTCCTTCCCTCCACAGAAAAAGGGGAGCAAGGGCTGAATTGTGCCTTCCAGAAATGCAGCCCTTTCCCCTCCTGGGGGTGTTTTGGGGAACGGTGGAGAACTCCACCCCTTGCCGCGGGCTCCACGCTAGGGACGCAATCTTGTCCTGAGAAATCGTCTCCCGCTCCCACCTCTCTCTAAATTCCCACTGAAATACTGGAATTCAGCATAGTGTGCATCATGGCTTCATAGCTGTAAGACTGGCTGCATTTTTCCTTCATTGATCATTAGTTTGTCAAAGCCAAAACAATACTAAATTAGAAAATAGATTCAGTGCGGAGGCTGCCAGCTTTCTTTAGCTTTATTTTGTGTACTTTTCATTTGTCTACAGCCACTTCCTGGCTTTAGAAAATAGTGTTGTCTGTGACTTGTAAATAGAATTAGGTCAAATAATAAAAAATGTTGATGGCAATATAATCATTTTATGGCAAGTGATTAGAAAGATGTAAACAGAATATTACAGCTTTAGGATGTGTACCAACGATACAGTACAACTTCCACAGGAAAAGGACATACCCAGAAATCTGGGGCAGCAAACTACAAAGAGCAGTTAAATGGAAAATGAATCTGTTCGCGTATAGATGCCCAAGAACCAAATACAATTTTCCATTACATCTTTTTAAAATCCCATCCTTTATGCCTGTTTGCTAGCAGAGAGAACGCTTTAAATCAATAGCAAATTGGCTAAGCGACAAACTTGATCAAAGCCTCATTATGCATTAAAATTTCATTTCGCTGGCTAGGGAATTGCAAGGGGGAAGGTTTTGTGGCTCTCTGTGTTTCCTTTGTGTTTCTCATGCAGTATAAAGGGAATTGCAAATTTCCGAAACCCCCACAGCGGGCGTAGGGGAGCAGAGGACGCCACCCCCTCATGCACTGCCGTCCAGGAGGACAGTGACGGCCCCTCTGACTCCAACGCCGTCCTCATTGCCGGGCCCACAGCAGGGTGAGTGTCAGGGCTGGGGTGGGGGGTTTTAGGGGTGGGGAAGAAATGTTCTTGCTATGCTCAGATGTCATGTTGTTTTCTTTAGAGCTCATGCTGGCTGGTCCACATGATGGCCACCCCTAGGCTTCTCCAGCCTGCACTGAGGCCACAGACAGTCACAGTTCAACAACCCCCAAAAGACAACACAGATTGTAAGAGAAGATGCAGCCACAATCCTACAGGAGAAGCAAGGCAACACATTGATGCCGCCAGCTTCCCCGTATCAATGCAAAGCGCACAACGCTTAGGGTAATGCTAACTGTAGGAAAGAGCTACCTTCCCCAGCAAGTCCACAGAGGCTTGAAGAGATGCCTCCCTCTCCTCCATGAGCTATGGCAAATCAGAAAATCTGGCCCAGGGCCTAAAAGCACTTTTAAACTTGTGTCTCCTTATCTCTCCTCCAGAACTAGAATACTCTTTCCTGCCTCCCAAGAATTATACAAAAATAAATCTTCTTGGATCTGCAGAATGCTTTGCTGACACTAATTGTGTTATAAGAAAGAAACATTTATTTTTAATGGAACAGGACACTCATTTCTAAAGAGCATGTTTGAAGGTCTGTTACCAAGATGAAAAAAGTATTCAAATTTAATAAGAGGAGCAACGTGACCTCTGCATACTTCCCATTGCTTTAGCAAGGCCAAATCTTTCTCACTTTACCTCAGCTTGTGCTAATCTCTGTGAGGGCTCCATGCACAGGAGCCTTTGCCGGCACCGAAGCTTACGAAGACAACACCAGTTAGGCTGCTTACAATCAAGCAGATGCTGCTGCAAAACGGCTGGAAATTACTAATCTTCTCCCTCTCCATGCATCCCCCCTTGCCAGGATACTGTCTGAAGTCTTCTGTTGCATCCCTCCCTGCTTCTGTTCCCTTCCCTCAGTCCCCAACACCCTCTCACTTGCTGGGGCAGATGCAGCAGGCTTGTTGTGGGCATTTCCCCCTTTAGGACCTAGACATGAAGCTCAAGAACTTTGCTCCCTCAGGGCTTTCATCACCTTTCTGCCCTGGCTTGATAAAAAGGAGAGTTTTCACCTTTCATCCCTGTGTGCCAGCTGGCACCCACAGAGTGTGCCTGGGGTTTTCCACGGAGCCAAAGGGGTGTTGGTGCTTGGATCTTGCTGGCTTTGCACCGACTGACACACATCCTCTGCTCTGTGCCACTGCGGCATGAATTCTTGAATGTGCAACCTGAAGGTTTGCTGTCTGCGAGGGATAATGCCAGAGAAAAATTAGCGCTGGATCGTCAGGGAAAGCAAGTAAAAGGTGGTGTGGGGCACGTTCATTTTTAAATGGGTGAATTCTCCCGGGACACCCCCTCTCCTGCAATTTTCAGCTCCATTGGAAACGTGTAGATCAAATATCCAATAGAGGGAAATGGATTAGCCGAGGTGGTAACTTTACACACACATTCGGTGGGGAAATATGATAGCTAGATTTCTCAGATTTCAACCTGACCATTGCAGAGGCAATACACATGCAAGAAAAGAGAGGGGAAGAAAGGTACTTCTTGCCACAGCTTTATCTAATGTGATCTCTGGATACCATTCATGAAAGAGAAGAAACCTGCTTTGCTCTAGAAAGCAAAACAGACCCTTTCTGTAGCACCACCAAGTGGTTGAGCATCTGTAGAAAAAAATCTGTCTGCAAAACAAGCATGCAGCAGTGCTGCACAGCAACATTTTTGAACTACTTTACAGTATTTTAAGTGGTAAATATGATTTTCGGCATGCAAACCTGGATGTAAATTGGGATTAACATCACTGAAGCTGGCCAGAGTGTGGGTGAAGACAGTATTAGACATATTGCACTCAAAGCTGTCAGAAGAAGACCGACAAAACCTTAATGCTTGTCTGTTGTTGTGGGTGAGCAGATGTCTTGAGCTGTGAACCAGGACCTGGCTGCATTAGGATTGCTACAGACATAGAGTGATAGACAGGTCTTTGACAAATTTTTCACTGGGAAGTGGTATCGAGAATCAGTGGTAGGCAAGTTCTTAATGCTTTTCAAGCAGAATTTACTTTTCCTGAAAAAAAAAAATCTGTGTGAATTTTTAAATCAGATTTGAACAGCTGTGAAAGGGGATGTGGTCAGAAATGAAGGCAGGATCTGGTTCCCCATTCCATGAAAGGTTCCTGGTGTAAAATTGCCCTGTGCCAGTGACAAATGATCAGTGAAATTTTTTCATATGACATGTTATAAGCTGTTGCTGCCCTACCTTCAAGGTTGCTACTCAAGGAGGATTCCTTTGCCTTGAGTCTTCTTATGATGGAGAGGGGCCTGTAACAGCTTGGCTGCCCAAGCTCACCCCCACCCCAAAGAGACTTGCAGGCAAAGGGATTGCCTGGGATGTCTCTTGTGAAACCTGGCTGCCAACATGGTCCTCAGGAGCACACAAGCATCTAGCTTAAGAGGGCATCCATATTGCCCAGGCCACTGGTGTTGTCCTGGTCACAGCTCATTTGAACCCACAAATCTGACTCATGGGAAGACTAAAAGTACTGCTCCTGGGACCAGACCATCAGACTACATCTGTGTAAAACTGATTTAAGCGGGTTTCAATGTAGGAGCAAAGCCCTTGCATCTGCGGTAATTAGCCCTCAGAAAGGTACACTGTGTAATATGCCTCTCAGCTATCACGTCCCCCTTTAATCGCTGCATTCATCAATTCTAGGTATCATTAGGTCTCAGCCAATGACCCTTACTTGCTTCCTGGCCAAAAAGGAGGACACTGAGGCTTGTGTTCATCACTGACCTTTTGCAGTGCTACAGCAACATCAGCTCCCTTCTGCCTCCAGGAACAGGGGGGACCAAAGGTGTCTCTGCCCTTCATGGGGGCTGCTCAGGTGAAGAGAGCCCCAGGAGGAATAAAAGGCCACCTTCTTCTGTACCAGCCAACACTCCTGTAATTAATAAAGCAGGTGCTCGGTGGCCTTTCTGTTTGCCTGCCTGCAAACTTGCAATGCAGCCAGAGATGCCTGAGGTGCCGCTGTTTAGAAAAGCAGCAGAAGACTCAGCATTCCTGATGACAGAGATATGCTTTCAAAAATACATTTCTTAGCATGACAGGCAAAGCTCAAAGGGGCCTGAGGTGAAGTCTGAGGTGAAGCTTTGCAGAGTCCCATTTCAAGAACAGCAGCTGACAGTGGTATGGTTGTTGGACTCATCCTCCAGGAAGATACTGCAGACGTATAGTGGGAATATTTTTATTTGAAAATAAGAGAAGAACCAGCAGACCAGGACCCATCAAAAGCAAACTTGTGAGAGCTAAATGTGATTTTCAGAGGAGGTGATTATGTGTGGCTGCCACAGCAGTCAATGGGAGCAGTGACTACTCAGCACTCCTGAAGAGAAGGCTGGCTTGACTCTGAGGGAAAGTAGGCAAATTGAGTCAAAACACATGGCAGTGTCTGATTTCCAAGGGATTATTATAATCAAGAATAACTCTGTGCATTTGTGCATGTGTCCACGGTATAACAAACAGCAGCATATATATCTATGAATATATATGTAAACAATAATGTCTACATGTGTGTATGCATGTACACATGCAAACTCATATTGCTTAAATAGCTATACTAGGAATTCTGTCAATATTAGCCATCAATATTAAACATCCTTTTATGTTTGTGTTGATGCTTGAGGATCTGAAAGCCCGAGCTGACAAGGAGTTGAAATATTGTTCACTGATAGCTCTAAAATATAATCACAGTGGAGCACATCGCTACGTTCAAGCTGAAGTCAAGCTGCATGTTTTAATACAAAGCTGGGCACCCCATTGTAGCTCTGGCCATCTGCGTGCATGCTATATTTAAAATGGAAAAAAGCCTCTGGGGAAAATGAACCAAATTCACCATGGGTACAAGCAGGCATGGCTCCTTTGAGGTCTGTGGAATGTATTTGCTTACACCAGTGATGGATTTAATCCAGAGACTGTTGTTCTTTATGAGACCTCATTTTCCTTTGTGTGTATGCCAGGGTAACTCCACTTACTTTGGTAGAAATAATACTAATTTATACCAGTGTAAGTCATGGAAATTTTTATTTTTGCTTTTCAGCACAGATGCTAGATAACAACTTTCATAGCCTGTTTCCTTTCCTACTTAATTCCAATTTTTTCTGCAGGTGCATTTTCTCTGATTTTTCTACATTTACTTCAGATTTTCTTAGTCTCAGTGAGAAGGCAGCCAGGCCTTCAGTACCCACTCCTTAGAGTAGATGTTTTTCCCTAGTGCGTATCCCATTCCTGGTGCTGAGCATTGCCCTGTTGCCTTCACCAGCATTTCCCTCCTGCCACCATCACAGCCACCACTATTCCATCCGGGAAGGGCTGTGCCCTCCAGTAGTTCATGAATACTACTCGTTAATTGTCCAAAGACTGGAGACAGAGGGGTCCTCCTCCATGTGCATGAGGCATCCCTTCTCTTCCTTGCAGGTTGGCTGGACAACCTAATTTTCCCTGGAGAAATAGCTTGCGGTTAATAACACAGGCCATGTCGGTAAAACTGGGTAGAAAATAATAGTGTGCAAGAGCATGCAGCATTGTGGGGCATCAGAGCCAATCAAAAGGGCTTAATATTTAGCAGTCAGGAGAGCAGAGCAGAATGAAGATAATCTTAACTCTCCGTATGACGCAGTTAACAAAAAGCACACATCTATCTCTGCCTCTTTTACTGTCAGACTTTGTCTCCGTGGACTTAACCTTGCGCTGAATGCCTCCAAAAGCAATTCCCTAAGTTTTGCATTCCTGAAAATCAGAGGCAGAACAGGTGAACGGATTTGGGCTACTGACTTTTTATACAGGCTACTAAAACCAAGTAGGTACTAAAACCAAGAGACCAAGGCAGAAAAGGCTACCTAAGCATCACACCGAGGGTGTGGCAGAAGTTAAAGTACAAGCTGCCTTTCTTAAATGCCTGTCCTCTCACCGACTGATGTCATTTCCCCCGATAGCTCGAGCATTAGCCCTCTCGTCGGTTGAAAAATGAGTCCCCAAGGAGCCTAAATTAAAGACGCCTGTACAAAAGTGCAGGGCCTGACCTCTCACAGCTGCACTGGGGCTAATACTGATTCATTGTGCTGCTCCATGTTACAGTCCAAGGGCAGAACAGGGGGGCAGGGGAGGGATACAGAGGCATTTCAGGCTCCTCGTTAGCTCATTCATAGACACCTGGTGTCCCGCCTCCTCCTCACGCTTCGGTGCATCCCACCCCTATTGTATAGAAAATCCACTTCTTCAGAGATCTGAGCTGCTTGGGCTGGACAAAGACCAAAATTAAATCCACAGCTGCTCAGGAAGAGGCGCTCTCTGTTGGGGGTTATTATCGAGGATCTCTGATGAGAGAGCGGAGCGGGGAACTCCCCTCGCCTCTGTCACTTCCAGTTACAGGTTTGGACGGATGCATCCGCACATATTTTTCTTCCTTCACATAAATAACTTGGGCCACTCTTTAGCTGATGTGGACTGTCATGCCTCCACTGACACAGTTTAGCCCCAGAGCTTTATGAGAGGTATGTGACCCGCTGCACTCACCATGTTTGGCTGGACAACACTCCAACTGTTTGCAGCCTGCAAGAAACACTTAGTGTCACAGGGCGGTGAGGCCAAAATACCCTCACGGCAGCTTCTTCACCCTCAGTGAAGTTGCATCAAGGATAAATTTGAACTGACAAGGGCCAGCTCCTATTCTCGGTTACCCCAGAGAGAGCCTGGAATTGCATCATTAGCATCCAAGGAGTTATTTTGGATCTACACGGGCACAAGTGCAAGCAGAATCTGGCACCGAGTTTAAAGGAGCAAAACAAAGAGAGGTTTATGTCAAAAAGGAACAGCGGCAGGTGGCACATATAGGCTATATTATAGTCCCAAGTTTTGAAAGGAAAAGAAACATAAAGTTAATAGAAAACCTTTGTGGCTACTAAATATGTTTTATTCTTGAATCCCCTGTGGAACCAGTCAGTCCCTTGGCTTATAAAAATAGATGCAACAGGTGCTAGTTCGAAGACTTTTGTGCCTCATGTTCAGGGCACTAATGAGAAGTTTATGGTCAGTGAAACCTGGAGGAGAAAGCAGGATTACAGTGGAAAAAATTCTGTCCCATTACATTAGAGAACATCTGGAGCAATGCCATTGACCAAGGGAATTTAAATCTGCATCTCAAAAGCTTTGCATATCTGATCACCATTCCTACTATCGCTGTCTAAATAGCCTCATGCTGGTAACCTGACCTATTTAGTTGGTGGCTGCTCCCTCTGTTCTCCACATCTAACTCATTTCTTTCAAGGCGATGCTGAGGATGAGTGGTGTTATCTGATTTTCTCTTGATTTCCTTCTTTACTCTGATGTGTTTCCTGTGTTTTCTTTGGGCACATCAACTAAATTGCAGCTCTTTAAGACAGCCAAAGACAAGTTGTCTCCTAGTGACTGATGGTAGCCAAGCTACAGCATGGGGGTGTGAACATTATGTAAATAGCAAGATATGGAGCTGAGAGTGGGGTTTTCACAGCAGCCTAGGGGAACTGGATGACTGAATCCGGTTAGGGTTGCAGTGAGGTTTGGCAACCTTGCTCTTCCTGGCCGCCTTTGAAGAAGTCTTAGCACAAAGCTGACGTCTAAATCTTGCATGAAGCAAGACACGCTGTTACTCCCACAGGACTTGCAGAAGCTGAGCTGGAGGCTGTGGAAGAATCCCCAGGCACAACTCCCATTATCCTATATAAGGATATAAGGAAATGTAAGGAGAATTTCGGGCACTGTCAGAAGATATTATCAGAGCGTTGGAGATCTGTCCAAATCTGTACAGGCAAATCAGCTAGAAAGATAACTGCAATATATCCTTGTGTTTGGGAAGACTTGTACATGTTTATAATTATACAATATTTATAAAAAATGATCAATGTTCTTCTTCAGAAATCCACAGGCACTTTAGCAAATGGGGTGTGAATTACTCGTGTGGCCTCTCCAATCGCCACAGAAAGCCTGGTCAGCAGCAGCCAGCCTCCCTACGCATCGTTAGGGCAGCAAATGGGAAATTCTGCCCCAGTTTGAGAATAGTATGGGATTTGGGACAGCAAGAAGCAGTTAATTAACATGTTTAGCCCAAAGATGGGCACTACCAGACCTGTTCTACACAACGTCTTAAGTAATGCAAGTTCTTCACTGATTATGGAATTGTTTTAACTTTAAAGTACATTTCCACTGCCAGAACGATGAGAAGGGACTCTCATGTCTTAACAAACCAAGCTGCAGAATTAGGGGCTTCAGTATTACCTCTCATCCGAAGGGCACTGCAGTCTTCCTTTGCCCTCTGCTGCCGGAGCAGTGCACAAGGGTGACCAGGCAGCGTTGAAGCTCTGCACCCCGGTGAACCCAGGTGCTCTGGGAAGGTCTCCCACACAGCTGCTTACTCACATTTAGACATTTAACATCATTACAGCATCATAACCATGTGCCATTTTTCCTCTTGTCTGTAAGTATGCAAGAGTTTCTTTGATAAGTAAAAAACCTACTTTAAAATGGTTTAATTTTGACCTTGAAAAGAGTAAATTGAGTTGAACTGCCTTGAAATAGAGCATTTGTCTGTAACAAATACTCCTAATGAAAGGAGCAGGAAAAGGCAGGGAGAGAACAGACAGACCCCACAGTTCCCTACCAAGGGTTAATACAAGGTAGAGCAATATTGCGGTGGAAGCACAGGAAGCTGTAAGATTCTCCACAAGATCAGGACTCATGTTAAAGAAAACAGTTGTTTTGAATAAACTTACTGGTAGAACCTGCATTACCTGCCAAAACACCCAGCTTTTTCCTTTGTAACTGTGAAGGAGACTCAAAAATACAGCCAGCCAGAGGTTTCATTGTCAGAAATGTACATATAATGTCTAAGATCAAAATGTACAAGAAGAATTTCAGCCACACCTTGAATGTTGCTGTTATTTTTGAAAGCAAGTTAATTGGTGGTCTTGAGTCTTTCACTGCACTTAGGATCTTTCCCCAGAGGGAACTTTCCTTAACTGCAAGGACTTGCTCTACCTTACTGTACTGGAAGCAATGTGGGAAAACGATTTCTCCCATGGTAAAAGCATTTCAGCGAGCGCATTGATGAGGAATGCCTGGGACTTAAATACAGGGAAAGCCATAGCTGACAGCCTGCAACAGAGGGAGATGTAACACGGCAACTTTAAAAAAAAAAAAAAAAAAAGGGTAATTACAAACATGTGTAAAGCATAAGGCAAGAAAAAGAACACAGGGAAAAAATGGCAGGGATCCTGTGGCAAAGTGACTGGTGGTGAGCTGTCATGCCCAAAGCCACAGGATGAGGCCCGCAGCATTTATTGCTCACTGGAAGTCATTTTTCAAGTCAAGGAGCAATACTTCTGCAACATAAATGAAAAATTCCAGTCAGCAGAGGGTAACGGAAGCCCTCTTAAAACAAAAGTATTATTGAAGAGGGACTAATAAATCACCTAGTGACTAGATTTTTTCATTTGGAGTGGAGAACTCCTCTCTCAAACCAGGTCCCTGTGTCAAGCCCATCCCTGTGGTATTAACAAAGCACTTCAGGATGCGTTTATCTTTACTCAATGCAAACTTCAGAGGGACATAAGCACTTTGAATTGGGGCTGGGAATTTTGACTGTGCTGGTGGGAGAAACAACTGCTAGCCTGAGCCCCCAAGCCCCCTTTGCCTGTATAAACCCATAGTAAATCTCTGCTTCTGCTTCCTGGTTGCAGGCTGGAAGGGAGGGAAAGAAAGGAGCTCCTCTGGGCTCCTCTGCTCAAGTACATACTAAACCCCACTCCCGAGCACAGGCTTTTTTCCAAACGGT
The DNA here is from genome assembly GCA_013389945.1 of Fregata magnificens. Taxonomy (NCBI): domain Eukaryota; kingdom Metazoa; phylum Chordata; class Aves; order Suliformes; family Fregatidae; genus Fregata; species Fregata magnificens. The sequence continues at coordinate 225,060 of WAAD01028237.1, forward strand.
TTAGGCATGAATGAAGTTTGGGATCACACTCGAGATATGGTAAGCTGCACCCTCTGAAACTCCCTTCCCTTTTGCAGGCAACGATATTGAGGTCGGCTAGATTCACTGGAGAACGTGGCGACATGTGTTTGCTTGTTGCATTCTTGATTCCTTTTTGCAGGAATCAAGTGCAGATCACTAGCCTCAGCCATGATCCTGAGATAAACTTATCTCCAAATTTCGCCCAGGAAACATTGAAATCAGGGCTGTATTAACCACCTGGCTGCTTCTAATAGTTCAGACAAAAATGCAAACACTGAATTTCACTTGCTACAGTGCATCTTTTCTCAGTTCACTTCTCTTTTGCCAACGCAAGAAAGCACATCTAGTCTTGAACTTGGATTGTGCAGTGAAGATTGTAAGCACTTAGATTTATTTCACTGCTCTTCAGGAGCAGGATAACTTTTTGTTATGGTAACATGAGAGGAATTGAAAGGAACAATGAACAGCACTCCAAAAACTCTTTTTAATAGATGTGCTTCTTTTTATAGTTCAAATACTTTCACAAACAGGGATTTAGCTCTGTGCAACCATTTGAAATAGCAGCTCTGTTACTGAATTAATTTTATAGGTAAAGTAGTAAATTATACCAGTTCTAATGAACACAAAATAGCAAACCTAAGGAAACTGAAAAGCTTTGTGAAGGCAAGTGAAGGCAAATCAGGATCTGAACAAAGGACAATGTAGTAGGACTCTTGAACAGATGAAGTCTTTGCTGACTGCTCCAGCAGTTTGAGGTTTGGGGACAGACCTTCACATGCACAAGAGCTGCATCACTGAGCCATGTTAAGCAGAGAGGCAGCATTCATGCTGCAAGGGGCATGACCCTAAGACATTAATATGAGACACATACTTTTCTGCCAAAAGTATTTGCAGAGCTTCTACTACAACAGCAAGATTACATGTGAGTAGTGCTCCCCCAAACCGGATGAACAAATGAGTGAAATCTAAATACAACCCCTCACCTAACCCTTGGTGATTCCTGTGGACTTTGGTGAAAATACACTAATTCTAGAAAGTTCAAACACATGATTTCTGTTTTGCATCATGGAGCTGCCAGCGTTTCTGGAGCACTTAGTTGCAATGCTCAAAGCCATTGATCTTCTTCCGTGACCTGAACCAAAAACTATTTTTGAAGGTTGTATTTAACACATAATACCACTATCTATTGCCAACTGCATTATAAGTATTCCCTGTCCATACTGAAAGAATGGACGGAAGACATAGAAGATTCTTTGCCCTGGAAAAAGCTATAAACTAATAAAGCTCCCCAAGCCCTGGAAAGTACGTAAGGGGGCTGGAGGCCGGAAAGCAGTAGGTACCTATTCTATTTGGTCTTTGCAAATTTTGCTTTGTAACTGAATTCTTCAGCTTCTCCTATGCCCTTCCCACACGCAACTCATCCAATGTCTATGGTAATTAACAGAGAAGGATCTGTCGATGTCCATGGGCCTCGGATCATATCCCATGAAAGATGTGATCCCACAGAAGACAGGGAAGGGAAGGTGCAGAAACACCTAAAAGTTAACATTATAAAAATGTAACAGGCGCAGTGGTTGCCACCAGCCACCTGGACTGCTTGATCTCTCTGCTGTGTGCCACATTGCTTTAGCACACCTCATCTTTGTCACTCTGCTGTCTTTGGCTGATCAGGTAGTCTTTTACATGACTACACAGTGAGGGGAGGGAACAGCGACACAAAGGACGAATGTAGCCTGCACCCTCGCTTCCTACAACTCCACAGCTGCATTTCTTTCCCCTTGTTGTTACAGGGTAACCCAAAAGTGCATGTGTGATAATACACTCTGAGGGCTCTACGATGTCCTGGCCTGACCTAATCAAAGAAGGTTCCCCTGAACCCAAGGGAGGCCATGAGGAGTCATCCTGCTGTCTCTACAGCTGCTGCAGCTTTAAAACCCCAATGACTTAGGGAGGAGGTACAGGGCTTTTTCCAGTCATGCCACCAACCTGCGGTCACTGGAAGGCTGTGACTGTCTTCTGGGATGCTGTAATGCAGTTTGATCACTGAACGCGTTCAAGTACAGAGGTATTTTTCATGGGTCTAAGAGGAGGTTATTATCACCTCAGTTAATTATCTGTAAGGATTCAGACTTCAGCAAACATTAATTATCCTTCCATCAATCTCATGTTCATGAAAGCTTAGTATGGCTATTTTTAGCAATACAAATATCTCCTTCCTGAATGGAAAAGCTGGCCTTTTTCTTGTGCATCTTATTTTCAAATGTTAAACGCATTAGACAGAACTGAGGGGGGAATGTGGAATACTTAATGAAAGTGCTAAGAACAATACCATCTTCAGACCTGAGTGTATGATGAGAGAGGGTACCCCTGCCCTCCCCCCCCAGAGTGGGAAAGAGTGGGCTCCTGACGAGCGGCAGCTCTGACTCAGCGGGGACGGGGACAAGAGTGACGGCGGCCTAAACCCCCTCACCTACAAGAGCAGCCCCCTGGGAGCACGAGCGACCAGGATCGCGGCAACGGCACTTTGCGCGGCAGTTTGCGCAGGGAGGGCGCAGTCCCCCTCCCGGCTCTAAAGGCTCTCGAGGGTAACTCTGCTAGTGGTCATCGCCTTCCCGGGAGAGGACCTAGCGATGGTTTCCACTCGCCCGAAAGCCATCGCCAGAAGGAATGTGGCGAGCCAGACGGAGCCCCAGCACCGGCATGCGGCTGTCCGGGTCTCCGGCTGCAGGGAGTGCCTGAGCCTGTCACTCCTCCCGGAGGGCAGCAGGGACAACTGCTGCCTTCGCTGAGACCAGGTGGAAGATCTGCTCAGCCTGGTGGCAGAGCTGAAGGAGGAGGTGGAAAGGTTAAGGAGCATCAGGGAGTGTGAGAGGGAGATAG
>WAAD01028238.1:1246-11469 GCA_013389945.1 Fregata magnificens
CAATATTTTTATTTTCTTGCTGTCAGTTTTATACTTTGTCCACTTGTCCAAGTAAAGAAGTCAGTTTGTTGTATTTGGGGTTTCAAGTAAAGTATTTAACTAATTAATTCACTGTATAATTACTGAAGTTATTTTGGTGTCTGTGATCAATTTAGGCCTTTGCCAAAATATTTACACAGGTTGCAACAACCTAAAGTAATATCCAAATAAAATAAGTGGTTGCTTCTCAAAATTTGCTTCTTTTTATAATAAGCGACTGCGGTGATTATAGCACTTCAGGATACAATCATCTGCAACCCCCAACTACCCCAAAANAAGAAGGATGAATATATTTGTTTGATTGGAAAATCAAATATAACAAAATACAGAAATATTTCTTCAGTTACAAGAGTTTTAAGAAAATATAAACTGTTCACAACTAGCAAGAAGAGTCTGTGTGCAGACATCTCCTGTGAGATAAATTTCAGTCTACAGCAAAAATAGAGGGTTTTTTTATTGCCTAGGCTTTTAAAATCTAAAAATGCACGCAACTTTTCTTTTTCTACAAATGAAAAGAAGAAATTTATAGTCTAATTATACACTCATTGTTTTAGGACAGAGTTTTTATCTAATTATTAAAAAAATAAGGCTGTAATAAAAACAATATTCATTGCATTACATTATAAGACAAGATAATAAATTATATTATTTATTGCACTATTTACCAATTGTTTTGAATATTCTTCTCACAGCAGTACAAGAGAATGGATTAACACCAGTGAGTGGTTAGAAAAAGAAAGGTTTTCTTCAGAAACACAAGCCAGGTACAGGTAATGCCTTAGAATGGCTATATTGCTTACCTGGAAAAGCAGGAACTAGATGGAATTTGTTTTATTTATATACACTAGTAGAATTTTTTTTTTTAACATGTATGAAAAAATAGAAATATAATTAGAGAAGAAGGAAATTAATTCAACAACAAATTGAAGTAACACTGCACGAGCCATATTAGGCAACCAAAGAAAGAACTATTGATTCGTAAAAATAATCTGTCAAATTACTAAGAGTATATTCTATGGTATGCTTAAATTAAGAGTACTACTAGCCAATTTGGGCTGCATTATTTAAGCCTAACCCCAGGTAAAAACAGTGATTAATAATAAAAAAAAGGGAGATACAAAAAAAAAAACTTTGTAAGATATTGAGTTGAATTAGAAACATGGTACCCAATAATTTTCCTCATACATTTCTCATCTTAATCTGCCTCGCTCTTCCTGTTATCTTCCTGCCATGGTCTGCCCATAAGTACTGAAAAAGGGAGAATGTCATCACTGTCATAGTCCACCACGTGCCAAAATTCTCGGTTTATGAAATCTTGGAATTTCATTTAAAAGACAAAAGGGGACTAGCTAGACACAACACTTAATTATCTATTTTGTGAAAATTATATGCAAGGGACTGAGTGAAGTTGATCCTGCTGGTTTGTTTCAGGAAACGAAATTATTATTATCCTGTCTTTGGCCATAACAGAGACAAAAAATGATACGCCAAACAAAAGCGTGTTATGAAGCAGTGACAATAGTGAGTTTGGGATGAGCTAATAAAGCTTCCAAAGCAGTTTCTTTTTAAAAAAAAAGGAAAATTTCCCACTTGAAATTGAGTTAAAACGTAGCTCTGCTAGGGATTTGCACCACTGCAGCTGCAGCTGGGGCAAATTACCAGTATAGCCAATGCACAGGTGTAACGAAGACGGTTACTGTGCAGTGACCAACACAACCACCAACTTGCTGCTGGAGTTTTCAAAAATCCTGAACAGATGCTTCAAGAGAGACAAACGACTCACCCCAAGGAATGGCTAAATCAGATCCTCACTTTCACTGTTCATTATTACATTGCTGATCAAAGAGAAATATCTGTCAGAAAGAAGATGGAGAAATCAGAGGATGATATTTGCCTACTTGGTGAAATTTAATTTTAGTATGTCTTCCTTTGTGGTTTTGGAGAGAGGACTCTTGTTCCATTTATTGTCAATTAAACAGAAGCTAAACGGATTCAGCCTAGGAAGAAAGCTAAGCCCTGCTGTGAGGAGACACGTCTTAGGAGCTCACCAGGGTGTAACATGATAAATGTTATGGATATGCAAATGACTGTGACTTCTTGTCATAATCATTTGAATGGGACAATTTAATTTCTGGGTCAAGCATAAAAGTATATAACTCTCTTCCCAACTGTTCCCACTTTTAAAACCAAGCTTACTTAGCGAGGAAGGTAATACAAAATCCTGTTTTTATTTATGGGAACTCCTGAGTTTCAAACTCACCAAATTCAGCCCAAAAGACACAGAATATTTCTTTATAATATTTGTAATTTTGGTCTGTTAACTTCCAAAACCAAATAATGGTCTTTGCTTCAAATGGCTTTTTCACAAAAACTGTAGGAAAATAAAGCTGGCGAAAACCTTGGGAAGTCATGCCTTCAAAGCATGATCCATTGTCCCTATTTTATTTCTGACAGTTGTTTATCTGATCTGGCCTTAAAAGGACTTCTTTATGAAGAGGTACAACCTCCTTGACATTATATTACAAGAATTCATTATCCTAATTGCCATAGCATTTTTCCTCATGTCTAACAGAAAGCTCTCTTGCCTCACTTTAAACCAGGTATTTCTAATCCTCTCTGTTCAAAACAGAGAAAGACAAGCCCTGTCCTCTTTGCAACCATCCTTTCCATGTTTGCAAACAAACAACATGCCACTGTCAGGCGTTCTTTGGGCAAAATAACTAATTTGTCAGTCTTTCCAAATAAGTCTCGCTTTCCCAATTTCTGACCATTTTCACGATCATTTTCTGAATACTCCCTAATCAGTCCATAGCTTCCCTAAAAGCATGGCACCCAAACTGAACTAAATATTCTACCTGGGATCCTACTACTGCTGACCAAAGAGATTGTATGAGAGACCGCACTGACTACTCTCCTGTTTATATATCCCATGACGTTATTTGGCTATTTTGTACCACTACCACACTACTGGCTCACTTTACTCTGCGTCCCTCAAGTCCTCTTCTGCAGAAGAGCTGCCCCAACAGCTTCCCATGATGGATCTATAGAGCCAACGATTGTCCTTATCCCCATCCAAAAACAGACTGATCTTTTCCCAACATCATTATGAATTCTAATCTTGCCCTCTCCAATAGAATCCCGTAGTCTCTATCAGCTTTATGCTGTTTGCATATTTTTGCTATATACCGAAACTAATGTTACATAGCTGTTATATAGTGCTTTCACCCCTAGGTCTCAAAGGACTTTACTGGAGTAAGGTTCACTGTTCTTCTTGAATAGATGCAGAACTGAGGTAGGGACATAAAGTCTGAGCCTAATTTTTCTACAAAATTGTCCACAAATTTGGAGGTAGGTCCAGGAGATCCACCAGGATGGTGGATTCACTACATTATGTGAATAAATATAATGGATTTTTTTCAGAAAAGTAAATGAGAAGTGGCATGGTTTTCACAAGTACTGTGAAAAATCTGTTGACTCTATCAACACATCTAAAATGGAAAGAAACAGAGAAGTCATACACAATGAAGTTGTACTACTCTTCCATTCTTTTCAAAATCTTTACAAACACATTCAAGAAAAAAATAAAGAATAAATTATAAATTTCTATCAGAAAGTAAAATACAAAAAGAGACAAATGAGCCAAAGGAGAGCTTAATTTAAACTTTTTTTTTTTTAAACCACTGTTGCTGAAAATGACTGTACACATCTGCCCATTAAGCTTACCTTATTACTCAGCAAACAGTTTTAAATAATTAAGAGAAGGAATTATTAGAAGTATTCAGTTTTTAGAATTATCTTTAAAAACACAAAGTATCTTCCCATATTCTGCTCCTCCTAAGTGGTTTATAAACAGGAGTTCCTCTACAGATGTCTTGGACATGTGAGAAAAGTGATAGACTCCCTAAGGGATTCAAAAGTCAGCAATCTTCGGAAAACCAAATAACCTTATTTATACAAAAGAGTAAAAATTCTTCATTTTTTTCAGTATTTGTTTCTCAGAGCAGTAATTTTTCTTCACTAATGGTGACAGCTGAATTTTCAAACCTGATGAAAAACAGATGCTGTGTTTCCATAGGCTTACTGTAGGCCACCTTAAAATATCATCATCACTTCACACTCGTGAACATCACCACCAATGTTATACCAACAACACCTGTCTCTTGTGTGCAACCAATTTCATTACAATTAAGAAAAAGTAACAGATGACAACAAAGAAGGAAATAATGGGATTCCTATTCAACAGCAGACGAACGCACACAGCGACCCGCAGTACTGTGCCATGGCAGAGAGCTTGGGCTACACTGCCACAGCATGCTGTTGATTAAGGACACATAACACCACACGGAAAAGAGGCAGTAACAAAGAGCGTACAGACGCTGCAGCGCTTTAGTGCTGACCCAACGTGAGGCCCCCGGGCACCAGAATAAACACCAGGTCCGCATGGCTCCACCTTGTCAAAGGGCCGAGATGGGACCAAAACCCGTGAAAAGGCAGCAGTGACTTGAGCTGTAGGATTATTTCCATGTAACTTAGGATATCTCTACCAGTTATGGAAATATCTGAAGTTCTATCTAAGGCCCCCGGCAACAGCTACCTGAAAATCGCAGTGTAAGTATCTGCTTCAGCCACACATCCGTGGCAAGGCTGATGTTCCCAGCACACTCAGAAACTCCAGCACTTCACTTATTCTATCCCCATCAGCCTACACAGCTCCTAACACTACCAGCTAACTGAATCATGGTGGTCATGCCATTATTACACTCAGTCTCTGCCACCATCATTCTCTTTTTCTTCTTCTTGGTTGTATTGTCATTAAATGTCATATACATTTTGCAATAGTTTACACTTTAAACTCTTTATGCTGAAATAGTACATGGATGACACAGGATCTGTCATGTCCAACAAATCAGTCCCTTTTTCTCTTTATCTCCTCTCTTCCGTGCATTAATCACTGTCAACTCTCCCTCCATTCTGCGTGGTGTTGTTTTAAGTAACAGTACATAGCGCCTCCAAACAAACGCACCACCTTGACCCTCTCAAACATAAATACGATTTTTAAGAAAGTATTGCAGTAGCTCAGCTGTGCAAATGTGATCTTGCCTTCACTTATCTTCTCTGGACTTTGTTCAAAGTAATGTAATAAAGGATATATGTCATAAATTTCTTTGCATAGGTCAATTAAAATCTGAGTTTAAGGTTATATTTACCCTACAGATGGCCACAGGCTGCAATAGTGAGCGGATTTTACATGACGCTGCACTGATAGGATGAACAATCTCCTGCAGCAATAAAGACACTCAGCTACCCTGCTTCTCATGCTCTCCCAGTATATCGCACAGTATTCCAGAAAGATACTTAATTTGAAGACTGCATAATTCTAAAGATGGTACAAAAGACATGAGCCATGCAACTAAGCTTTGAAGATTTATGCAAAAGAGAGCTGACTGAAAACCATCTTTTACTTGTAAACCATTTTCAGTTGAAATGGAAATCATAAAAGTGAAAAAGAAAAAAGAAAATAGATCAACATTTTTCAAGTAGCTTTCCACGTTAGAGCAACACAGTTGAGAGACTATGTCTGCCTAGGTATGTTTTGCAGAACAGAGTCTCCTTTTGGGGGCTGAATATAGACTAAAGCCAGGTCATTCATGCACAGTATTTTTCCTTTTTTTGTTCAATGCCTTATATCCTCTCTAGTAACTACAGCATTTTTCTACCTCTCACTATGAATAGTGAGATCAAAACAGTCCTTAGGTGTTATAAAAAAATGCTGCCATTTCATTGAAATTAACTTAAATCTTGCAATAATTAACTAATTGTATGGTATAGTCAGCATATATGGGCAAAGCCTAGCAAAACTGCATATTTATTCAGGTCCTAACATTTTAAGAAGTCCACAGACCATCCCTAAAAATGAAAATCTACAACAGCACATTCATGAAAACTAATGCACAGTATATAAGAGCTATTTTCTCAGTATTTTTGAAAGGGTGTCATCATGCCCTATACAAAGATTTCCCCCGTTTCTTCACTTTCCTTTTTAGAAGTTTTTAATGTGGCATGCAACCACCAGAAAGAAGAGGTATACGCTTATGCTCATCTATACTTCTACTATAATTTTGACCATCATCAAAAGTACAACAGAAGTAATTATTCTGGGTAAACTGAAAATTCAGAAAAATGGCTAATTATGTGCACATGGATTAAATGTAGAGTGGCTGTGCATATATTTGTCTAAAACCTGTGGCGGATGCCTTGGGTCAATATTGACTTAGGGATTCCTAATGTATTTTTACAACATCTAATTTTGAGAGCAAAGTGTGTGCTGCAGAGAACATTTGGTATCACAATAATTAATCTGATTTCTTCGCAAACAAACAGATCACAAGTCCACTGGTAAACATTTAAACAGCTTACAGCAAACACATTCTACATGTCGTGTAATTTATTATCAAGTACTCCAGACTCCTAACTATTTAATTAAAACAAAGAGCTAGTCTACTCTTCTTGCATGGACCCAGATACTTATCTGCTCTCTAGGTATCAGAATGTGAAACACTTTAATGCATAACTTGCATCCAGATCTAAAAGCAATAAGTGAAAATGGCAGGCTTTAGGTTCAAGACAAATAGAAATGTTCCTAGAGACAAAGATGAGGTTTTATTACTAAAGCACTTAATGTATTTAAAAGCATCATCTTCAACATGATTACTTTTTCTCTAATTATTGATAGATTTTGTCTCACTAAACAAATGATATTAATAATAAAGAGTTCCAAGAGAAGCCTTTCCTGCCCTCAGATGTGAAAACAGATTAGAGCACAGACATAAGCAAACACATGCTTACTACACCACACCTGTTAGAATGCCACTGTTTTAACAGGACTTCCACATTTGGAACACTCTTGATATTAAGAATAAACTTATTTTATACTCAAATTTCAAAAATGCTTTGTGAAAAATCAAAATAAACATTCAAACCTCCAAACAACAGAAAAATCAAGTGGATTTCATATATAACTTCTTATCATCTACACTAAAAAAGCTCATGAACAACTTCCATTCCTCAAAAAAGATACATAACTCCAGCTCTGCCTACTGTCTAATACTATTGTTCAACCGGGATTAAGTTCTTCTTTCTGAGGGGTTTTTTTTCATTTTCAGTCTGGTCTAATTTCCCACAGGAGTCAGTAAGGCACTGCAACAAACACGGGAATTTACAGTATTAGAATTATAAAATACAGTGGCTTAGGACTGTGCTACCCTTGCTGGCAAAGCCTGCTTGTCTAGATGCAGCGCTGGTCACAAAAGGTTTGTACTAGTCACAAAAGGTTTGTTCTAGTAACAAAGTCATGTCCCTCCTTTGAACACCACCTATGAAACCAACACAAGATGCCTCTCCTGCTGGCAAAGATACATCTGTCCCCAGAATTTTGCCAGTACAGCATGTTATAACCACTAGCTGCTATATCTGTCAGCAAACTTTGCGGTGCAGGTCTGGTCTTTGTGGTTTTCTGTATTGGTAATCTTCTTTGGCTGTGTGCTATTTAGCAGTGTGAAGGCTGATGTTTGGCATTAGCTTTTGCATCATTTTCATCAAGACATGCATTTTTTTAGAAACAGATGTGAGATTCCCTGTGTGCTGAATTATGGATGACTATGCATGAAGTCACTGAGATGACACCATGCTGACAAATGTGTCTGGTATTTCCTCCTTTGATGATCTTATGCATCTAACAAGAGATTTGCACAGCAAAGTAGTAGTCCAGATGTTTGGTCTGAAACCATGCTTTAAAATTAACAGTACCTCTTATTGCAATTCCTGTCTTCTAATTTAGTAATGTAAGAGGATGGTTTGCAAAAGACCACAGTCTCCAAACTTTTGTTTGTTCAAGAATCCTGAAACATTTCTGACTCTGTTTGCCTCATAGGACACAATTAGGAAATCCCTACCTTTTAAACGAAGTAAAGCAATGCCATGTACTTGCCAAATCCATCTGTCAAATACACATCTCTGTGAAGATCCATCCCTGAAGTAACCAGTACTATGTATGTAATTTAATTCCATTAGTATCACAGTCATTTTAATATCCTTACCTGAACTGTTCGTCCTGCGTTAATGTGCTCTTCGTGCAATCTGTCCCAGAGCCTGCATCTTTGATACTAAAAAAAAGGAAAAATACTTCATATAATTGCTATTTTTACCAACTAGCTATGCAGAAAAGAGGAACCTTCAGTACATAATCACTTTAATTTTCCAAAATTGACACTAAAGAAGCTGAGTCATAGGCATTTCCACTGCAAAATTAGAGAGGCAAATAGCAATGTATTTTGTGAATAATTTGTACAATGTATTTTACTGAACTGCAGATAACCAGGGTTTCAGCACCAGTTTTTAACCACAAAGAGATATTGCAGCACCCTGATAGTGCTGTGGCATAAAACACTTGGTTGTCAGTAAAACGAGGGGCAGAAGCAGGAAAAAGGAATGAAATAGGGGAGAAGCAGTACTGGTCATATAGGACAACAAGGTATCTGATACTATTTACAAAGAGAATTGCATTCATTACACAACACTACTGTCTACATTTACACTTACCATTTCTATATAGTTGCAAACACGGTTATGAGAACCATCAGGGCAGGTTTGGCACCTGCATGAGGCTCCACTAACTTCAACAGGAAACTATCCATACAGCACTTTCCACGGGACAGAGACGAGAGTAATTATTCCATTAGCAGAGATCAAGTGTTGCAAAAGAACTACGTATCATCACATATAAACCTTATCATCATTAAAACTAATCAATCTGTGCTATTGCCAATTGACATAAATAATATAGAGATACTATCATGAAAAAGAGTAGTAAAATAGTAGAAGTAGAAGCTGTGGCTCCTGGAATATGTGCTGAAACCATCAAGGAATGCATTTACAATACTAGACAATATTACAACATTCTTTTTAATTGTTTAAATAACAAGACAAAATATTTACCATGATTTGTGAAGTATTTTTATGTGAAGTTTAATTCCTCCATTTCTAAATATGCTGTTACCAATAAAAATCTTCATCTACAGCCTACATATTTCCTTAATTCTTTTCATAATTTTAGAGGCCACAGTAATAAAGACCACAAGTTACTCAGCTTCCTAAAATACAACAAGAAATCTGAAGTTACTTCTTATTTTCAGACAAAAAAGTTCTTCCATGTTAGGATTTTGTAGTGCTATGGAAGAGAAAAGGTTTAGTGTTCAATTAAGTCAGATTAAAGTGATCTTCTAGGAAACTAGCAACTTCTGCATAAATTATTATGCCATTAAAATTATGGCCACTGTTCTTTAAAATAAAATGGACAAAAAAATCTGTTATCAACAGTAGATCTTCCAATTCAATCATCCCTGAAAGAGTACTGAAACAGGAATTTCTGACGGTGAAACAGAAGGGGTTTGGGGAAAAGTAACCTTTTCAATTTCAGCTGACTGTAGTATATTGTCCACATACCAAATAATAAAAAACGCTGTTTTACAGTTAAGAACAACAAGCATAATTCCACAGGAAACCTTTACTGATCTCTATAATTTCTACTAGAAAGGCTCAGCACATTCATCTGCTTTATACATTTAGTAGTTTTGTTACTTTGCTTTGAAATTCCTAGTATGCTAGTGATGACCTCAAAGAATCCAATTACTTAATACACCCAGTGCAATGACATTCATGGGGTCAGAGAATTCTTCCTTGTTAACTTCTCTTTGTCACCCAACACAAAGTAGGCTGTACTCCTGAGCAATGTTCACTCTGGGGGACTCAAGGATAGCAAACCTTGAGGAGAGATGGTATTGCCATTATTTATCATTAACAAATACACGTAAAACTAAGGGAGGTCTATGAAGTAAAAATACCTATGGAATCCTAACCTGTTAGAGTGGCTCCAGAGGACGGTCACGAAAATGGTCAAAGGACTGGAACACCTCTCTTGTGAAGAAAGGCTGAGAGAGCTGGGTTTGTTCAGCCTGGAGAAGAGAAGGCTCCAGGGAGACCTGATTGCAGCCTTTCAAAATATTAAGGGAGCTTAGCAGAAAGGTGCAGAGAGACTTTTTACCAAGGCCTGTAGTGACAGGACAAGAGGCAACAGTTTTAAACTGAAAGAGGGTTAAGTTTAGATTGGACATACGAAAGAAACTTTC
>WAAD01028238.1:14223-24855 GCA_013389945.1 Fregata magnificens
CAGGACTTATACTGTCTAGGGCTGCAGAAATTTTTAATTAACAGTATTTTGAAATCAGAAAGACAAATCTGCACTAAACGTTGCTACCGCTTCTTGCTTTCATAAAAGTGTTGTTCTAGAGGAAACACAGTTAACCCTTTGAAGAACTACATTTACAATTATTTAAGGATTTTTCTGACATGCAAGTTTTATTATGTTGACTAAACAGATCATTCACATTGATACCAACAACCTGAAAATCTCAAGAAATGTCCAAACCAGATACCTTTAGAGTGCATCAGATTTTTACACTCAAAATATAAGATTCAACTCAATAAAGCATCCTGGTATTTCAGTGCGATCATTGAGTGCCACCACAGGAACGCTGCGGGTTTTATTGCCTATAATTAAACTCTGGCTAAGCATGAGTTTCTCTGACAATGCTTTGAACAAAGTGTTAAATCAGAACTAACCTAAAGACTCATTTTATCCTGAGTGCTAATATTTTCTGCATTTTCTTCTAGACACAGAAAACTATCCTTACAATGATCTTCTGTCTGCAAAACAGCAATGGTTGACTCAAATGAGTTGCTGGGCCAGTAAAGACTTCAGTTGACCAGCACATGACTGAATTAAGTGCAACATATTTCACCCCTTCCCTGACACCAGGGTAACACTATCTGCCTAGATACAGCATAATTATTCTTTGTCTAAATATGTAAAAGATTTTCAGCAGGATCAACCAGTAACTAGCAACCCCTGCATCACCGACCAGGTTCTGCAAAACGCAGCAATTCCCAAGATCATCTCTCACACCGGTGAGTACTACACAGGGTAATAACTGATCATGTGTCTGTTTCTCATTGCAGCACCCAATGCCTTTTGAAGCTTCTTGATAGGGGTTTTATATATCCCAAATGAAGGGGGGGTTGCATATATGGACAATAATTAGCAAAGAATCTATTTAGCTGTGCAAAATAATACTCTTCCAAATAAAATCAAGCAGCATAACAGTTATGCCCATGCCCTCCATCCTTTCTCCCTAATTACTACCTTACACACATCAAAAGCTTATCTTTACCTTCAAAGTGCAACAAAACCATTTGTGTAATGCTAATGTGCCCTGTTAATCGCTTCCCATTCTATGCTGGCAGGTCAGCTCCCCCCTCCCATCACCAGACTACCTTTTCCCGGTGACCACCTGTTTGCTCCTCTCAGGCAAGGCTGTAGCTTTTATGCCACCCTTTTGTGGGTATTTATTAACTGCATTCTTTCATTTCTGGATGCCTTCCCCAAGACTCTGAAGAATGGTACACCTCACTGCTCCACACTCATTGATGATGTTGGTGTTAACTGAAGTGCTGCCCTGAAGAATTAATTTTTAACATAATTTTAACATAAGCCAACTGTGGACCAAAAACTACCTCTTTGCAACCAAAAAATCCCTCTTGGTGGATTATGACAAATGCATGTTGCTTCCACGCGCAGTTCTGCAACTTCTGGTTAAAGAAAGAAGGGAACAACCTACCTACCTATAGAAAAGACTGTCTATATTTGAATGAAACAGCTTGCATGGAAAAGCTATTATTACAATACATCTCTTCTAGGCACCTCTGAATCCTGTCCTATTCCACATTATTCTTCACTAGTTGCCCTTAGCTAGCTCTACAGCCACTGCCAAGTACGGGTCATGTACACTGAGAGACATACACACTGATCCCTGGAGGTTGTACACCTTTCCAGGGCAATTTAACAGTTGAGGCTCCTTGCTCCCCCATCATCTCACCCAAGAGCAAGCTAATACTGACTCCTCTGTACTCTGGCTACAATGCAAACTAACTCAATTAACTGTTCTTTATGGGAGAAGCTGGAGAACAGAAAGCTGCTCCTGGCCACTACGGTACACGGCTGCTGCAAACTGGCTGATTCCAAGGCAAAAAAATGCTGAATCAGCTGGCATCCACATAATGTAATGAATTCTACAAATATGGAATAACAAAGAGTAAACAAGATGCTGTGACCGAAAAAATAGGTCATCTCATTCAGAAGTTTTTGCTTCAGGCAAATATTATACTAATACACTTTTCAGTTTGTGAATATTGCAGTTCATATCCTTATTGTATCCTTATTACACCCTTACCAGGAAAGAGTCAAACGATTATCTCCCATCATTCATCCCAGAAGCCCCAGGCCTTCCTCTATCCCAGTTTTTCTCTCATGCCATGGTCAGCCACCATTTCTGCACGTTCACCTCCCATCTGAGGTACTTCTTCACAAGCTCCCCCCGCCCAATTCTTTATCCTTTATTTACATGAGCCAGGAAGAGTTTCCTCTTGCACACAAGTAAAGGAAAGTAAGAGGTTGAGACAGTGGGAACACAGAAAAATCATCTCCCTGTTTTCATTCTCAGATTCAGGACCAATCAAACTAGCAACTCCAGGAATGAGTTCTGCTAATTTCTAAGCACAGGAGCGTGCCTTAGTGTTGGGTAAATCTTTAGCAATCTTCAGCTGGTGAAGTTCAACCAGTATCTACTGAGTACCTGCAAACCACTTTTTTTTCCAGAATCATACCTCTCAGCCAAAAACCGGCAGATTTTTAGAGGCACAGCAAAATGTACATTCCAGACAAATACCACCCCACATAAATATCTCAAGTGTTCCAACACACATCACTGCTTTCAAAAGAAATTATCACTAAGCTACCAACCACTTACTATCACTTAAACTAAGCATTTCTTATTAAAAGAAATGACTATCACTTGAACAACACATTATTTCCTGACTATGTTCTCAGAAACAAAGACAGGGACTTATTTTCCCTCCTCTCCCATCCCCAAACTACTCGAGGCAGAAACCTTGCACGGAAAATTTCATCCTAAAGTTACAGTAAAGTTACGGTAAAAGTTGTGAACAAATGACAGCAGTAAAATGCAAAACAGTTTCAACACTACATTATACGCACCCTTCAGACCATACCTTTCAGGAAATCAAAATCATGTTCACCTATTTTCTTCCAATTTCTTCATTCCTTCCCAAGGTGTTAAAAAATGTAGGACAACCATCTACACCATCCAGATTTACATATACACTTGATTTTATACATTGTGAATAAGCCTAGTCAAATTAATACGATGTATGATTTTTCAGAAACTTGTGCAGAACTGCACAGAACTACAGACACGCACTGTCACTGATTTTTCTGTGGTGGTAAGTGTAATCTTTTCTAAGCAAATATGTCTTGTACGGTCATTTCAAAACTTCCATTACAATGTTCGTATTATGGCTCTAAGTGTGTTTCTGAGTCGCCCACTCTCTTCCTTTTTTTATTGGTGTCACCTGTTTTAGTAAATCTCTTACCACCTTTCTCAACAAATTTCTCTGTTTCCACAGGCTGTATCTATACTAATAAACAGAGATAAGAATGTTTCAAGTCTGAAATCTAGTCATCTGTGCTGTTAAATTGTTAGAACTGTCCCTAGCCATGCCAAACAGCTCCCTCACATAAAGAGTTCCTGAGAACAGCTAAGAAGTTATGAACACAGAACAGAGGCTATTCCCCATCAGCAATGTGGATACAGCCACCCTGTTTTGCAGAATATGAGGATTTAATAATATGGAGATAGGCCATTTCATGCCAGACAACTGTCCTGGGCATGTTTATTTCACCAGTACAGGCATTACCACAGTATGCAAGAATTTAACTTGGAAGCATATTCAGTTTCACTGTCAAGTGTGAGCTAATGTCAACAAGAAGCATATAAACACACTACAATTTTGATACAACTCTTTTTTCTATTTACTTCAATAATTCAATCTATTTCTCTCAAGTCAGTTTAAAAATATATAGAGAAAAAGATAGGTATAAACAGTAATTTACCCAGAATAGTTGGCAGCAAACCACTGTGACTTAAAAATAAAGTATCAGGCTGCTTTCCTTACAACAACTTTTTAACACAAAACAGTAATGCTTCTCACTCTGTAGACTGACTAGTTACTACAAATGTAAAGGCCTTTGTACACACTGAATTACCAGACAATACAGAAGTTTCATTTTTAGCCAAATTTGAATTAAAGCATTTCATAAACAACTTTTCATCAAAATCTCTACATAATCTTCCAGCGTGACTGCTTCTATACTGTAAAAAGAACTACTTTAGTAAAAAGTGAACACTAACCTTCTCAATATTTATTTGGTGTTTTCTTAACCTTTCCAAATCTGTTGGAATTGCCACTTTAATGAATTTCTGAATGGCAGGTTCAATTCGACGGAATTTAACTTTTTCATCATCTTCAGACATCCTAAAAGCAGCTTTCAAGTCAACACTTGTCCAGTATACCTTCACCAAGGTAGAAACCCCTAAAAACCAAAGAATTACAGACTTAAAAAAATGCGGCAGTTTAGAATCACTTTTTAAAAGAAAGCAAAATAAGTTAAATCGGTCTTTCCAATAACCACATCTATTCCAAAACCACATTTGAGCATTATTAACTACTTAAAATCTGGATACTCTATTTGCATTTGAATGTATTATTTCCATTTATTTGCAGGCTTTGGGGATCATTTTTCATAGATAAAACTTAACACTAAGAAAAAAAAATAGCGAAATAATTAAGGCAGATGCAAACATGCTTTGCAGCATAATGATAGATGGAAGCCTTCAAAAAAACCTTCCCATTAGATGCTTTGCTTGATCAGAGTTCAAGTTTTGCCAATTTACATTCTGAATCATCTTCAAAATTGTAAAACATGTCCTGAAAAGACACCAAATAAAATTAATTTTGGAAGTGCATTTCCGAGAAAGATTGAGAGCTCCTGATTCAAGATTTTCACTGCAAGCTGCATTTGTCCCAGGCTGAAAATGACTAAGGCATCAGCTAACAAGGGATTTTAAACAAGTTGCTGAAATATTTGCAGGACTGGTACATAAGCAGCCTGAATTCTGTTCCCTGCATACCCATAAAACATAACTTTGAAGGTTCACTTCTCTAAAAGAAAGATATGTAGAACTGTATATAATAGCATTTATCTACAGAGCATATGAATAATATAAAGGAATTCCATTATGCTGAATGCACATAAGGGGCAAGAAAAAATCATTGTGAGATAATTCTGTAGTTTGAATACTGTATAAACAGAGGTTATTTAAATGAGATTTTCTTTCTGTATACTCCTTTTTTTAACAAAAACAAGAAGTTTAATTCAGACACATGAGAAAGTTTTGTCACAAGTGTCAGTAAAAAGACACGTGCTAACTTTGTTATATGTAAGTACCTGTACTACAACAGCAACTGCACCAAAAGGCTTTCCCTGATTTTCCTCTTCCAGTAACTAAACTAATTTAAAATAATAAACTAGCATAATTCTCCTGGTACAGATTAGGCACAGCAGAATGTAACAAGTTAAAAAACCTTCCTATTTTTCACACAGCCGAACAGTGAAATGAGACATTATTTTTCTCACATCTGACTATGGTATGAAAGTGTGGAGGGAGAGTGTTGGGGTTTTTCTGAGACCTGTGATCCCTGCAGAGAGAGAGAACTTGAAGGCAGACACCAGTTGACGACACTGGGTCTTTGACTGAACCACTCATAGTTCAGTCACAGCCCTCACTTGTAGGCTGCAGGGAGGGTATCTACAAATCTCCCTCACCTCCAAAGGAGCCAAGTGGTAAGCGTCTTCCATCAGGCCAGTGAGAAAGCTAAAAGCACTTCTGGCAAAGGGAAGCTGGGTTTCTAGTCCCAGGTTACTCACCTTTTTCAGCACAGTTGCAAATAAAACAATGTTGTGTTTTTCTGAAGAAGATAATCCTTTATCTATCCCATCCAACAAAGAAACTGAAAACTGTGGAAAATTGAGCATTTACTGAGAGTAGAACAAGTTAGTGGAAGTCAATCTTCAAAGTTTCACTGCAGAGCTACCACTGATATACCTTTTCCATTTTCAGAACCTCAGAAGGAAATTATTTCATCAACTGACTTTGCACTCATTGCTAGTTCGCAGTCATTGCTAAATCATCCCCGCTTCAAATAACAGAGGGATATACTATCAAGCTGTCTTACAAATCCCTTTCTAACCCAATGCATTTAATATTAATAGGTCTTTGTCCAAATCTCCAAATAAACATGCAGGGGGTGGTCGCACATGTTTCAGGATTGTACAAAGAACTTTAATTCTTTCGTGTTGATTTACTCTTTCCACCATTCCAAAAGCAATAGCTTAAATGCAAGATGATAAAAAATACATCGGTTCTTTTATTGTACCTTGGTCACTACGGTCCCTAACACAGTTGAACTCCATATTGAGCCTAGACCAGATTTTTTTTGCAAAGAGCAAAAGATAAAAAGCATCAAACTCCAAACTGCAGTACTTCCTCTTCGAATACACATTTAATTTCCCAACAGCTTATACACTAATCCACGAGTTTATGACCTAGAATTAATTAAAAATTAGTTCCTTAAAGATATTTAGTAGCCATGTCATGCTTTTCTTTAATACTGAATCATCCTGAAGAGGCAATGACACAAATTCCTCAAACTTATCACACAACTCACAGAAACCCACAGCCCATTCTGTCTTAGAACAAATACAGCAGACACTAAGCTAAATCCATCATAATTTTGTCCTTAACCTTTAATGACATCTAGAGATGGATAAGACTCAAAACTGACAGTTTAGATGACTTATAAACTGGACCACTTCGAAAGCAGAGTTAATGTAACCAACAGCCATATGTCTTGAGTAGGTAATCTGAATAAGCAACAGTTTTAAATGCAAAGATTTGGCAGCATGTAGGGCTCTGGATAGACATTTTCTTCTCCTTAAAAATTTGCAGACAGTAAACTAGCTTTCATGACAGTATCTCCGAGTCTCTTTAAGGCACTGCTGCCTAAAATTCACTCCACAGTAAGTGTGAGAAACTAGGAAAAATATAGAAACTCCTTACATTCTCATCAGGTCTCCTGCTTAGTGTTCTCTCAAACAATATAGTAGCTTTTGTAACAAAAATTCCAAGTCATAAATTACCAATAAGAAAATATGCAAGGTCTTACTTTTTTTAAATTTCATATAATATGGTAAATAAAATTAACAGTACAAGTTTTTGTAATGACCATATGTTTGTTCCAGATGCAATTTCAAGGAAATTTAAGGTTTCTTGCATACTTTATTGGGTTTGTGTTTTCCTAAGCATAACATTAACAATTAATTTCCAAAGCTATAATGCCTGGTTTTGAGTAATGAAAGAATAACAGGTCAGTTTAGGTTGGGAGGGATTTTCATACGCCATCCAGCACAAGCTGAATTAGATGTGGTTGCACAGGCCCTTGTCCAGTCAAGTTCTAACACCTCCATGGATGGACCCTCCACACACTCACTAGACCCCTCCTTCAGTATTTGACCATTCTCCAAGTTAAAAACAAACAAAACCAAAAAGACCTTTGTTGTAGCTAAACCAGCTTGTGTCCATTGCCTCTCATTCCATTGTCAGGCACCTCCAAGAGGAGTCTGGCTCTCTAATTTCCCACACACAGCAGCAAGATCTCCCCTCCCTTCACCTTCTCAAGGCTGAACAAACCCACCTCTCTCAGTTTCTCCTTGAATATCATGTGCTCCAGCCCCCCCAACCGCCTTGCTAGTCTCACAAGTGCTGAACAGATGGGAAGACTCACTCCTTCGACCTGCTGTCCCTCAGCCACCATTACTTAATATGGCCCACAATTTGGCTGTCCTCCTTTGCTGCAACAGCACAGACTCATATTCAACGTGTGGTCCACCAGGACACCCAGGTCCCATTCTGCAACGCAGCTCTCCATCAGGTCCTCCCCCAGCCTGTACTGGTCATTGGGCTATTCCATCCCACATGCAGGGCTTTCTCGTTGCCTTTGCTGGAATTTATGAGGTTCCTGTCAGCCCATTTCTCCATCCCGTCAAGATGCCTCTGAGTAGCAGCCCTGTCCAGCCTATCAACCACTCTCCTCAGGCAAGTAAAAAACTGCTCTCAGTTTCAGCTTTTTAAGAAGATAATTTTGTCTCTGTCCTTGCATCTGAATTGCAGTCAGCACGTACATGAACCTGCGTAAGTTCTGAACTCTTCTCAGAGGGTGCCATTCAGACACCACGAGGTTGTGTGACCCATCACCCTCCCTTTCTGATTGTTTCTGTACAGGATGATCCTCATGGGTCCCTTCCAGCTTGAGATATTCTATGATTCTATGACTGTCACTTGAACAGGGGCTTGGGCAGTTCTTCCTACAGGCATTTACCAAGTTCAAAGCACAACAAAATCTCGAGTTCTCTGAGAGTGGAATACACGGCTCTGATTCCCTAAAATAAATTCAAGTTTGAGCGAAAAAGCCCAAGAGAATACCATATCATTAAATCAGTAATTTAAAAAGTTAGATAAAACCATTTGTAATTAACTGTCCTTTATTATATTCACTGTGCAAGATATTTTGATAAACAAAGAAATTACAGAATCTTGTCTTTTCAAACGCTGATGCTACAGGCCTGTTAGGGGTTATCTTCTAAGTAAAATACTTTCAATTTAACATTCAAAATTCATGCACCAAAATTCAATTATATTTCAGTGACAGAAATAACACTTATCCAGAAGTTATCAAGACCCAGATGCAGAATAATTTTCAGTCAACTGTGTTAATAAAAAGAAGACATATCCAAAGCATACCGTACCAGCATTATCGAAGTATTAGATGGTGACAAAAATTATATGTATCTCCCTTCTTAATATTTACTTTTTCTGGAGACTTGCCCCAAACTGAAACTGTAATTGTGAAGTAAAATTAGCATAAGAGAATATGATTAACTTGATATCTGCCCTTAATATGAAAATAATCTATGATTCTTACTACCCAAGACAGGGAAAAATTCCTTATCCAGTTTGTTCACCCCATGTCCTTGAAATTATTTAAGTGTATCTTGCATAAAGGATTAGTCCACATGCTCTTGTTTGTAAGCAACAGAGCAAGAGCACCTGAGGAGTTCCACTGGTTTGATCTTTGCTTTACCAAATAAATGGGTACGTAAAGCAAACAAAATTTTTCAAAAACAGATCACTTCCTCTTTCAGCTTTCGAAGGTCCAACCAGCAGATGCTATCTTATTTCAGTGTTTAAATCAAATAATTGTAAGGGGTAAAAGAATCTTAAGGCATCCAATTCCAAATGGTGAAAGTGTGAGTGTAATTCTGACACTAACACAAAATCTCCATTTACTTTGCAGTAGTGCACAGGAAGCCCATAGTCACATAGTTGCAGTCAATCAGAAGTAAAATTCTTCTTATGCATGGTAACATACTTGTGACTTGTATTATAAATTTCAGTAAACGCTGTTAATACACATCAAATGTAACGCTCATGAACTTCTGTTAAACTGCCTGGTGTTCTCCATTCAAATATGGCAGGAAAAATGCAGAATAAACCTGAACAGTTCTGCTTGCCCAGGGAAACGCAATGTAACACTCCTATTTGATTTTAAATTGCTTACGATACTTTAGACAACCACTGCCACTAGAAAAAGTACTTCCAGCATAGACGCCTTGTTTTTAAGGGTTGTAAGGCCAAAAAGCTTTTTCCTTTTCTCAATGGAAATAAAATAAACTAGAATACAGATGCTACAATACAGAGACTTACAACAGCTTTCTCACTAAGGTGACCTGAAAAACTTCTTCTTAGAGTAGTACTGACCCCAAAATTGCAGTGACAAAGAGTATTCACTATTGCTCACTTGGCTGAGGTCTGTAATTAGTGAGGAACACGCTCCTGTGGCGGGCTACAGCCAAATTGCACTTTGGGTCTCAATTACATCTTTCTCCTTTGGCTGTAAAAGGAACCAAAGAAAAATAGCTTTGTTAGGCTGAAATAAGGCATTCTCACCAGCCCCTGCATGTTCACAAAGTGACATGAAACTACTTAGTGGGATAAAGAGCCACATGTGCGGGATCTCCCACAGAACCACCAGAATTAGCAGCTGTATGTAACAGGCTGTGATTCCTAGCAGATCTGTGCGCTTGTGGATCACCCGGCAAGACAAACTTGATCCAGACAAGGCAAGGGCACCTGGCTGCATTTTGAGAAATCAGAGCAGACGACAGGCATTTTGTATTGGTTTTACACGTTTAAGCCAGCTGCAGAAGGGCAGAAAATACCTAATTGACTAACATGTCAACATTTTTTGAACAAAGCTGAACCAGTGGAGCAAGTTTGTGGTGAACTGACACCTGTAATACAGGGCCACAACACAGTTCAACTTGCAACCGGAGCCCTAACACTGATTTTTCTGTATTACTGAACTATGCCTCTGGTCTCACCCCAGCAACCAAGAGGTTACAGAGGCCTGTGCTTCCTGTATCTCGCCCCTGAAAAGCAAAGGGTGCATGCAGAGAGTAGAAGCACAAGGAAGGAATAAAGAAGGTTTTATGTCCTAGATCGAGGCTTCAAGCGGACTACACTAGTTTCTTTTTCCTGATGTTTTTAAAAGCTTGGGGAATGCAGGACTAAACCACGTCGCGCTGCGCTTTTACTCTTTCTTCCTGAACCCAAGCTGGTGTGACAAGCTCTGGTTCGGTTCACCTCTCCGCCGGCAAGTCAGCCTCTGCCTCCCCGCCACCTGACCTACGCCCGCCGCGAAGGGCCCC
>WAAD01028238.1:25379-51785 GCA_013389945.1 Fregata magnificens
CGTCGGCGGGACGCGGCCCAGCCCCCGCCCGCCACACACACACCCCCTTCGCCGCGCTCGGGGCGATTTCCCTCATGTTTATTTCCCTCCGTAACTCTTGGTGCGGAGCGGTAAGTCGGGGGGCGGGAAGTGGCCGGGGAGGAGGAGGAGAAGGTGCCCTGGCCGGGGTGGGGGAGTACCGGGCGTCTGGGATAAGGGCTCATCGGGAGAGAAAAGTTAAATTTCTTCTAAAAGAGAGCCAAAGGTTCCCGCCATCGTTTTAAGAACTTTTGCTTAAATTCCCCACTGCCAACATTTTTACTTGCCTTGACACGTAATTTAGGTAATACCAAATTGCCAGGTGGGACTCTGGGGATACAGAGCATCGGTTTGTAGGGGACAAATGCCTCTAACAGTGTTCAGAAAATAAGTATCTAGGAAATATTTCTGACCTGTATTTTGAAAATAAGTGTAACCTGTTTACATCTGACAGTGATCATTGGATCCTCTCCCAGCGCCGCAGCCTCTGGCTGGCAGAGCACCCGCTCTCGGCAGGCATGCCAGCAGCTGTAGGACAGGCAGAGCAAAACCTCCAAGAGCAGCCTGGTATCACTTCTGGTCATTCTACAGCCTCTGAATAGATGTGAAAAACTATCTGGCTACCAGGCAATATCTGGAGAGCAACTATGTTAAGCCACTGTTAAAATAGAATGTATTTTAACTGAACTCAACAGCATTAATAGAACAGACTTAAGAAGATCTCCACAGTATCAAAGATGAATTTAAGCTGATTGTGCTGTCCTGGACAAGATTTATGTTATCTGTCCATCTGTCTGTCATTCCATGCCCTTTTGGCCAGTTCCGGTCTAATTTGGAGAAAGTCATTACACTCCTATAAGTTTTGTGAAAATTGATATGTCACTGAGGAAATAAACCTAAGTTTGTTTCCTCAGCAAGGGAACAGCAAGCAAGAAAATCAGCTCTTACACGTTCTTGTTAGCAGCAATCAGCCAGACAATCAGTATGTATATATTAAGCCATCCACTTTGTGTATACATAGGTCCAGACTGCTAGATGGGATTTTCGTAGAGCAAATGGAGAATAAATCGTAGTTACTGTAATTTAGGTTACTTAGGGGCTAAAGGATCCAAATCCAGAGGACCCAGTGTCTTCACTAGTTCTGTTGCTCACAGTACAGCTGCTGGAATGGCAATGGAGTACTGGGGAATGCTGGAGTACTAAAAAAAAGCTTACACTGAACATATATTTAAAAAAGGGTAAAGAGGATGACACAGGCTAGCCTAGCATAGCCAGTTTGACATGGATATGGGGCGGAATCGTGGAAGTGCTGACCTGGGATACAGTCATTAAATGCCAATAATTAAATGCCAGTCAACACACTTTTATGAAAAAGATTTGATTAAATGCATTTGAATTTGAGTTTGGTTGATAAAGCTAATAATGTTGATGTAATAGCTTCCATCTGAGGTAGAACAGTATCATATATCATAAATACAAAGTGGAATACAAATTCTGCGTAGTTCATAATAAGTGATTCAGCTGACAGTTCTCAAGAGAAGTAATTCTAAGTGAAGATTTGTCATAAGGTTGTCTTTTTGGGTGGTGTTATTCTTGGCCTGGTACTATTAGAAATGACCTAGACAAAAATACCAAATCACTACTTTGCTGTTGTAAATAAAGATAAGGGCAGGTCACTTAGATAAACTCCTTTGAATTGCTTTGTAAGATCTCACTTGTAAAAATACTCCTCTGAAGACAGTCAAATTGGAGGTTATACATTCAAGATAAAGCCTCAAAGCTGCACCTGGAATCTGAGGGAGAGCAAATGGCATGAAGCAACACTAAAGAGGACTGGATGCTATGGTGCCTGAGCAGCTGAACATGAGCTCCCAGAACAAAGCTTTTGCAAACTAATACTCTGAAGCAAAACCAGAGGAACATCAAATACAACTGGAATGGATATTACCTGGGTTTATAAGCACTGATGAAACCATTATTGAAATGATGCATTTGGTTTGGGCATTTACACTTCAAAGGGATGTTAAATGTTGGAAAGAGTCCAAAAGAAAGTTATGAAAGGCGTGGAAAATGTGCATTAATGTGAGCACAAGACAATGCAGGTGAAAAGGTACCTTTGTCATAAGCATACTAGTACTTTTCTGGGTTAGAGATGTTTGAGAAGCAGTGTTGGCTTTCAGAAAATGACAAAATTCTGAAAGCAAAACTAAAAAAAAATAAGACTAGAAATATGGCTATAGGATTAAATTCTCTGTGAATCTGTTTTGAAACAATACAAAGTTGTCTGTAAAAGAATGGAGATTTTTTTCAAAGTTGTACTGTAGCTCAAGCATACACAGCTGCAATTTTTGTGTGGAATACGTTGGCAGAGGTTCTGTGTGATCTGATACGGAGCTGGTACAACCACAAGATTATGCTCGGTCTTTCCTTTCCTTAAACTTTATGACTCCAGAAGAAGACCAAGAAGTCAACTTACATAGCAGCAAAAGAAGGAATAGGATCCCAAGGATGTTCCCAAAAAGAATTTTTTTTTTTTTTTTGTGAGTTCTAAGAGGCAACGCCTGAAGACCTCCTGGCACATTTCGTTGTGAACACGGCGTTCATGCCTGACTGTTCAGTTCTGCTACCATTGCTAGTGTGATCTCCCAGACAATCCAGCAGTGACTTCAGAGAAGTCCACTGTTCCCTCAAGGAAAAAATAACAATGCAAAATGCTATGTCACCCATGTAAAGATCATCAAAGGAACAAGAGTTCCACCTTCAGGTCTGGGAAAATACTACCTCTGATGGGAAAAGATAGCTCAGAAAAAAAATGTAATGTGTAGATGGAGTTGGACTTCCTGAATTACAGACAGACTCAGACTTGTATTGCACATCTGTGATCAATTTTGAGTGGTCTCTTACAGATATGGTGACTGTGTATATTCCTACACAGTTATCAGAGAAACTGTTGTCTATCACCAATAAATAATGTAGAAGAAAATCATGGAGAGTCCTAGAAAGGTAGAGAACTGTTGTACATCTGACTAAGGAAGAGCTTGCAGCAGTTTCTTTTTCCACGTGACATCATTCATAGTTTTCAGATACACGGATTTAGGACCAGGATCCGGGTGTGCAATTCATTTAACATGGTTCCTTCACTTCATCTGACTGCTCGGCTCTCTTCCCAGCAATCTTTCCTTCACACACAGACTCTCAGATAACTCATGCTGGGGATGGTGTTTCAGTGAGTGTTGCTCAATAAACACAGGACTTCCCAGATACCTACATTATGTTCCCAAAAATATATCTTTTTCCAGTAGAGCATTTCAAAATTCTGTTGCCTTTTTCAATGCATTATTATTACAGATACACTGGTTTCACTGTCAAAAGACTTGTGCTGGCAAGAACCAGTAATTAAGTTTCCATTGTGTCATGGAAAACAGCCATTACTGTGTTACAGTGAACATTGCACTCTCTCTCAATCTTTCAGGAGCACAAGGTTGTTCTAAGTGAGATCCCCTTCTAACATACATCCCTGGAAAAAACAAACTCTTTCAGTAATTCTTGGCTGAGGGGTGTTTTGTGGAATATGTGGCAGCATTTTCTGAAACTGTCTTCCTGATGTAAGCAAAATACTGTGAGTTGGTTTGGGGGGAAAACTCTTTGCTACTGTTGACAAAAATTGTGCTGCAGTTTTTTATGGTTGGTGGAATTCTGATCCAATACCCTTTTAGTGTAATTTGCTGCAAAACCAGCTCAGATTTGGTTGAGGATCATTTGTATAGTATTGCAGAAAGTAGGTCTCCCAAGTGGTAATGAAACAGAAGAGGTTTATTATACATTGACATATTCACAGTAGCAGAAACACTGAATAGGGTGTAAAAGTGGGGGAGAAAGCAATCAGAGCAAAGCAGGTTTCATTTTGAGAGAAACACATCCTCACTGGTTGCACGGATTATTTGGGTCTTTTCCAGTGTATTCACAAGTCTCACACTGTGACCTTGATGCAGGAATGGTTTACAATAGCTGCTGTTCATTTACCCCTGCAACAGTGGTGCAGGAAAGCCTATACAGAGAGGATGGTAGGTACAGAAACTGTCTATCTACAACACCTGGTCTGCAGTAGGATTTCCCTGCCGACAAGAGCAGGGCGAAACAGGCATTGCCAGCTGGTGAGAGCTCATGTTGCTGGCACTTGGGGAACACTTACGTGCAGCACTTTGCCTGGGGAGCCTCAGCTGTCCACTGCTGGAACAACCAAAGGAGATGAAGCATTAAAACAAGTGTTCCTGGGGTTGTGGCCCTGCCTGGGAACTTCCCCATGACTGGAATTTAATCAAGACCCATTTTTTTTTCCCAACATCTTTTCATCCCGACTGGAGCTGAAGAGGATTTCTCACACTCAGAACTACTGATCAGCTTCCAGTATGTGCTGTAGCAACGGTGTATCAGATATTCTCAGTTTCGTTTGTAAGATCACCTAAGTAGTTTCACTTTACTACAGAATAAGGTTGAGCTACCTCAGTTAAAAAGCTTTTAGTGGGACTGTCTTTTGTGCACATTCGTCTCTTGTTACAGGACCGAATTACATTGGCATCGCCTTAAGCTAAATCCCTACAAGTTACTCTAACTAAAAAAACCCGTTTCCGTACAAGGCAGTTTTACCAACTGAAGGAAATTGGTCCTTTTTTTTTTTGTTTTTATACAAGGCCTTAGAAATTCTGTGTCAAATCTTAGTACCATTCAAGTCAGTGGTAAGATTTCCATTAAATTTAGCAGGGTGAGGATTTCATTCTTTGTCCAGGTTCCAACACTTCCTGACACAAGAATATACAAACTGTAGCCAGGGGAAAAAAATAGGTGGTGGTGAATCAACTGAACAAACTTTCCTTTATCCAGTTCATCCACCATACTTACTGGCAAACGTTCCTTTTGTAAAACCATTCAGCCTTGAAAGAGGGATTCAGAATGTCTTTTAATTGCAGACCAGAGGTGTAATGTCATGGGCTTGCATTCATAATCAGTTTAGATTAAAATGTTTTTAAAACCATTTTTAATTTTTCTTGCATAGTTAGAAAGATGATTCTGATTCTTCTGCTTCTCTAACATGTGCAGATCATGAGCAACTGCCTGTTCGATAAAAACTTCAGGGCATTTCAGAAACAAATTAAAATTTAGAATGCTCACATTCATTTGGGGTGCTTTTCCACTGACTGCGTGTTACAACTCTACTTTTAAGATTTCTAGAGTTGTCTTTGCCTTCTCTCTTCCCTCTTATGGGGTAACCAGAAAGACATTGTTCAGCTCTGCCAAAAAAGTTCCTTGTGCTGGGAGGTGGGGTGAATAGACGTGAAGATCTGTAGCCTTGGATTATGGAATATTTATTGGATATTGTTTTTCTGGAGATAACAAGTTTATCAGACTGTTTCTGATTTAAAATCCATGTCAGACTCCAAGGCAAACATCCAGTTAATCAGGAATTTAACTGCCTGTATAATGACCTATTAATCACGCTACTAGTTCAACGGCCTTGTATGCCATCTAGCTTTGGATTGTCTCCCACAGTGGCCACAAGTGCACGGTGAGGGAAGAGTAAGAATCGGGCAAGCAAACATGTTAGTTCCTCCTTAACATTCTCCCAGCCTTCAACTTTTTTTTACAGTGGGGGTTTCCTGAACCAAATGTGGTTTGTTTCCTTAGTAACCCCAGTGGATCTCTCATTCATATGTTCACCCAGTCTCCCCTAGAAAGTAAGCAAAGCTCTTTCAGCCACAAAGTCCTTTGGCAAGGATTTTCACAGGTCTACTGCCCTCTGCATCAAAAGGCTGGCTCTTCTGACAGTTGATTCCTGTCCAACCTCTCCATGCTACTCATTACTCTGTAGACCTCATTTCTGCTCTACATTTTCTTTCTTTTCAGGCTCAACCACTCCTTGTGGACAACTTACTCCATAACTTTGATCATCCTTGCTGTTGTTCTCTGGGCCTTTTCCAGTTCTGATATATCCTTTTTTTTGGAGATGGAGGGATCAGAGCTGCACACTGTATTAATTTTGTGAGCAAAATATAGATTTATACAATGTTATAATTGTATTTTCTGTTTTGCTGTGTACTGCTTTGCTAGTAATTCCTAGCATTTGGTATGTGCCCCTCTTTTTTTTTTAACCGTGTCTGAGAAGTTTTCCTGCAAGTCTCCATTATAACCCCAAAGTCTTGCTTTGAGTGGTAATGCATAATGCTAGGCAACTTACCTTAGGAACTGGCCATACAGTTGCACTGAAAATGACTGAAAGCAACGTAATAAGTAATGCAATTGTACAAAGGAATACTTTCACTCATGAGAAAGCGGTTCTTGCTAGGAGAAGTCAGGGTGAGTCAGAAGTGAAGAGGAGGAATGGCTGAGGTATAATTTAGCATGTATTGCTAGAAAGTATCTGTCATTTCTAATATGTGGCAAGCGGTATACGATTTTAAATGTAACCGAAACATTATCTTAGTAAGTCATAAAACATACGTTCTCAAATCAGGACCTTCTTTGGTCCTGCACTGCTGTGTTTTTTTCTGTCTTGCACATTTTCCAGTGTCCATCAATTTCTTTGTATCTAGGGAACCCCTCATGACCTGGATCTTTACCGCGATGCTTGCTGGTATTATCTTGAAAAGTTTAAGTTGCTTCTGGCAGAAGTCAGACCCTTTTCTCTGAAAGACGCAAAATGAGAAGGTAGTCACTTACAATTAACTCCTTCACTGTCTCCTCCTTCCTGCTAGGTCATAGATATATCTAAGCCATGAGGAGGAATGCTGGCAGAAGACAAATGGCTTGGGTTCACATTTCAAACTTGTTTCTTTCTTCCCTGCTAGACAGTTTTACTGCAGAGGTGCTCATCGGCACTTCTTGGAAAAAGAAAATTGATGGTCTAGCATCAAAGATGCAAAGCTGAAGGATATCAGCTCTGTTGTAAAGTCGTGTAGACCTTTTCACTACCTCACAGGCAGTGTTGTGTATAAACTAAAACTGTGAAGTGCTCGGGTTCTGTAACAGTAGAGTGGAGATGCTGCATAAATGAATGTACGTGATCCAAAGAGACATAATTCCACAGTAAGGATTGTTTCTATAAATAATATTTGAATCTTATTCTATTTACTTTTAGTATGGCAGTAACCCTGTGAAGCGCTGAAGTTCAGTCTTGTTACTTTAAAGTTTTGTCTCAGAGAAAGAAAGCCTCTAAAGCCTATTTTAGTTTAAAATGTAATTGAAAATCTGATTTTCTTGATGAGTACTTCGGGGTACATGTTCAGCTAGCTGTGTGGAGAATTAGCTGTGCAAGTCCCATTACAGCTAATGCTACTACTAATTCCCTGCATATCATACTGAATATTTACATCTTCGTTTAGTATTTAGATGAGCCATTAAAATGTTGGTTTTTCACTGTTACAATCTTCTGTCATACCAAAAAAATCATAAACCTGTGGAAAAGACAATTTTTAGTTAAAGATGTTTAATGCTATTTAAAAATAGCATTATTAGAATTTCAATTAAACCCTAAATTGTGACTAAAATGGCTTCATTTCTCACCTCGGAAATCGTAGATTGGATTAATGTTCTGTAGGTCCCTGTGAATGTAGATTATTTGCTGTGTGTGCAAAAGCTCTGGGTGTCAGAGAAGCTTAAGAGGGGCATTAGCTTAATGCTTGGGTGGTACAGAGAGTGATTTATTTTAGCAGTTTTCAATCTGGTAGCAAATACTGTCCACATGATGGATTTCGATCATTTATGAATGGTTCTCTTCCATATCAGCTAGAGACAGATAAATCACTGGGCAAAACCTTTAATTGGTGAGTGACTGTGTTTGGCAACCTTGCACGTTGGTAGCATCGTTTGACGACCATGACCGGATCTTATTTTCAGTCCATCTGACTGCTTCATGCTGAGGGTCATGTCTGAGCTGGACAGCAGTCTCAAAGTGAATAGGATGGAGGTAAAGAGTACAAAAGAGCTCTTACAAGCCTCAGGCCTCAAAAGAAACCGAGACAACATTTCTATGGATCTAAGCGCAAAGCCTGCTATCTACTTTCTTCTACAAATAGTTGCTTAGGTCTCTTAGTTGTTCCTGTAAGTTGTGATTCTTAATGTAGCTGTGATTTTCTTAGTAGGAAGTAGGAAGCAAATGAGGAATCTGCCAGTACTTTCACTTCTAGTATCAGAAAACTTAGAGGTAAGGCCAGGACAAACTTGATGTGGAGGGCGGCTAGATGTGGAGGCTGACAAGAAGCAGGGCAGAAGTGATGCAGTGCCTGGGTGAGAGCAAAATACACCTGCACAGCAGGGGAGAAAGGACTACAGTGAAGGTAAGAGTGAGTCCAGATTCAATTTGTTTGTCTGGGAAGTTTAGCAGACATGGCGGGGGAAAATAGTTCAAAAACCAAGACAGAGTGACCATTAAAATTTTACACCGGTGTGTTTTTAATCTAATGCTGCATGGGTTAAACTTCAGGTTTTGGTTTTGGCAATGTCACTCCATGGTTTGTCAAATTAGAGTTTAGCCCTCCTGAAGACAACTCTTAGCACATGAGTAAATCAGATGAAAGTTTGCCTGGAATTTAAAAGTGCCGTGTGTTTCTCAAGACTGTTTCAGAGATGATGACTCAAGAAATTTTCTGGGACCGGTTGAACCTCAGTCTTACTGTTCAGTTTAATGGACTCACAGCAGAGCTTAACGTTCAAATGTTATAAACAAGATTCCTCTAGATGACCGTAGGCTCCAATTACTCTGGAAGACTTATGCTACACATACATCTGCCACTTCAGGAGCATCTTCAAAATATATTTCAGGAGAACAAGTCAGTCCTTCCTGAACTCCCTCAGGGCAGCCCTCTGCCCTCTATGACTTCCCTTCCAGTTGACAGGAACGCAAATACTGAGCACAAAGAGCTGTCCCACCAACTGACACTGATCATGTAATACCCATTTCCAACAGCAGAAGCTCTCTACCAATGGTAAGTCCTAGTAAAAAGGCTTGTGCTTCCTGTGAAAGTCTGTTGTGTTACAGGTAGTTCTGCAAAGAAGGAATATAAACGGGATCATAGTTGGCTCTGCATCCTTTGGATAAGAAAGGAGGCTTTCAGGGAGCGGTAGAATGAGCTTGCTGATGAGGATGCTGGGATCTGCCTTCTTCCAGCCCACAGCCTACATGTGTTTCTTGTTATTAATAGCCTTGTTCTTTCCATTGCCACCTTCAGAGTACTCCACCACTAGTCTCTTACCTCAGTCCTTCCTGTCCCTTCCCCAACTCTGTTCCCCTATGTATGACTCATCCCAAAAGCTCTTTATCGTTTCCACTGTCCAAATGCCCTGGGTCTATACTGCATTCTGGCAGACCGAGAAGCCCTGAAGCAGTGCTAAAAGCACTCATAATAATATGTAGCAATGGCATCAGTACTGTAAGGAGGGGAAGAGATGTCAAAGACATGCTTTCACTGCCACCCTTAGCTGAAGCAAAAGACCGTCAGACAGCACTGGTGATCACCATACCAATTTAACATGTACATCATCAAAGCTCTTCACTTGAACAAAAATGTTGACATGTTTTGCATGAAATGAGGAAATGTGTTGCACATCTGAGGCTATCATTCCTTTTTTTTCCAGTCAATGCCCTGGATCTGCCCATGAATTGCAAGGCAATGGTGCTTTTTGCTCCCTCTGTATGATCAGTTCCAGGTGGGAGGTACGTTCTTCCTCTCTCTTCCACGAGGCTGCCCTAGACCTTCTGGACCCATTAAAAAACACGTTTATCTGGGACATCTTAGGTTCTCAGCATCATGCCTGTTACCTCATCAGACTCTTTTTAGAAGATAAGACTACCTGTAGGTTTTGAGACTCGCTGTTTGGTATTTTTTGCTTCACAGGGTGCAGCAGTCTTCAGCAGGTTTTTTCTATCTACCCAGTTGCTGTTGAAGCAACTTCCAAAGACTGAGTGATAGACTCTGTGCTACAGCAAATAGTAACATTTCAGAAGAAAATTGTATGATAAGTTAAAATTTTATTGTGAAATGTTAGATTTTCCTTAGATTTACATAATTGTAGAAAAGTATTTATATTTTAATTCTTTTATGGGATTGGATGTTATAAAAAGAAGGTGGAAGCAATAGAATGTCAAGTTATATAAAGATGTTTGTATTTTTACCAATTTATTATATCATTTCATTAGCAAAAGGCACGAGGAATGCAGACGTTATGGTTTAAAACCCATACTTTATGAATGTAAATTTCTCAGATAACGTTCACATTTTATCAAAGTAAGTTGGGATTTGCCATCGGTTTCTCTGTTACCAGGATTTGACTCATTTAAGATTAAAAAAAAGTCCTATTTCAATGTTGACATACTGGAAGTTGAGCAAAATATCTTGGCATAGTTACAAGGCGTAGAGATGTACTTCAGAGTTTAAGTTCCTTTTTTTGCTATACACTGGAGGTTGGTACTGTAGTTTTGGTAGTGTTTCTTCCCTAAAGTGATGTCCAGTCTCTCTGCAGCCCTTCTCTGCTAAGGCAGAGTGTTATTTGTCACCAAGTGCATGTGGATACAAACTGAATCATCAAATCAGGACTCTAAAAAACAAGGGAGAGAGAGAGGGAAAAAAGAAGTGATCACTCTGTACAGAGCAATTAACACTGGGACCTTTCCAAAATGGGGAAATGGTAATTCTCAGGAGATGGGTTGGTTATACACAGACACAAGCAGATTTGCTGCGATGTATTACAGGTAGTGCCAACTGAATGCACCTGAAAGGTTTTGTAGTTTTTCACTGCCTGCTGCTTCACTGAATCATTTGCAGTGATGAGGAGTTACAATAAAGGTACATACAGCAAAACGGATGTGATAATGTGCATATATGTATTGCACAGCAATGATGAATACACCAAAGGTTATCCACCATCTACTGTTACACCGCTGTCTTATGAGAGAAAACGGGAGCAGAGTCTAAATAAAGAGAACAGTGGGATTTAATTGATTTCCTGCCAAAGTGCAAACATCTGTATTGACACTATTTAGCAAAATTACAATATGTTGTCCAAGATCCATGTTTGGTAGACATGGCTGATGGACTCTCAGAGAGCGTGCTGATTTTTTAATATATAATTTTTTTTCTGACATAGGCATTATTGCTGTGATCTGTGACCCAGCTCCATTTCAGCTACACTGAAGGACATCAGAGACTGGGCAGTTGTTGGAAACATTGACTGAGGGGTGACTTGTGTGCATAGAAAGAAGGGGAATTTTACCACCTAATATTGAAATTGCTCTGACATGTCTTGTGTGTAGAATTTTTACCACAAACTTCCGGGCTGCAAGCGTAAATAGCACAGCCTAAATAGCACAGCCCAAATGTTTAGCTTAGAGGGGGAGTTTTAATGGCAAACTGAGTGTGCAAGGTGAGGGGGAACTATAGAGCCAAAACACGAACAGCCAGACAAAAGCAAGAGGCTGGGGGCAATGGGAGTAGCAAGAAGAAGAGGAAGAGAGCAAAACCAGATTTCACCTATCTAAAAATGGATGCAAAATGATTTTCAAAAAAAAAAGCAGATGCTCAGAAAGGAGAGGCCAGGTGAGGGCTGCAGCAGGGCTGTGGCAGGGGGTGCGGGTGGCCCTGGTGCAGCAGGATGGGTGAAGGCAGGTTTACAGTGGGGTCTCGGAGCTGAGCTGCCTGAGTTCTGGCTGCAGAGCAAGGTTCACCTTCAGCCTTTACTTCAGTGGATGGCATTGATAGGACCTTTGCCTTTCCCCGGTTGTCTGAAACTTGGATAAATTTTCTTCTTTAAAACCTCTACTCTTCCACTGAAACTACCCAGTGCATTCAAAAGTTCTCAGTGGGGTCTGAGGGACAGGAGCATAGCATAACATAAGCTTAACTTCCTAGAAAACTAGGACGGAGGGGATATTAAATAATGTTATAGGTGTTCATGGCACAGGTGGCTCAGGTAGAACAATTTCAGAGAAAAGGTGTTCTTTGGATTAAACAAGATGGATTCCTGAGGTAAAAAAGCACATTTTCATGTAATTAAGGACTATATCATAATATTTACACAGGAAGGGGGCAGGGGGGAAGTTTCTTCAGGCACAGAAGATTCTTCTTGGCTCTTTTATTTCCTAACTTCTAAATGCTTGACTAGAGCTACATAACTTTTTGAACATTTTTGTGTGTGTGTGTGAAATACATGTATCGAGTACAGCAACTGCTCAAGTGTGAATTTATTTTTAAATAGAAATAACTCCTTGTATTAGTATAGGCGCTTTGGAAGTAGAAACTTTTCTATATTATCACCATCTATCTTTTGAGAAAGAGACGGATATTTTTACCTTAGCAATTCTGGTAGCAAGGTGGAGGCAGTTTTACAGTAATCTGAATATATTTAAGGTGTGCAGTTCATTTTTGTACCTAATGAATAACTGTGTGCCTGAGTGGGTGGATGGAAAATAAGAAGCTCTCGGATTAGATGGAGAAGGTGAAACACATTACATTTATGCACGTAACATACCTGCTATTATTCCAATACATTTGATAAAGTCACTGTTAAAAGCCATTTTTAATGCATGTGATGGCAATCAGTTTTCTTTGAAAACTATGATTCCAGGGGGGAAAAAAAATTCCGTACATTTGAGAAACCAATACAAGTGTTTCATCGAATTAAACCAGAAATCACATTATTTTCCAGTCACATTTCTCCTGTGGTCCTTGTGGTGCTGTAGGCAGAGATGAAACAGAAATTGGCACAGGCTGAAAGGACTACGGGCAGAACGGGCGCTCACTAACAGGATGACACACGATTTCTTCTGCACTGAGTGGAGTCCGACAGCTTTGGTCTACAGCTGCCCCACGTGGCTACCGCAGATAAGCTACCAAATGCTTTGCTCGCACACAAAACTGGTAATAAGTAATTAATAGTAAAATGATGGCTAGGAACACTGAGGCAAATTAAGCAGCATGTTATCAAGACAGTACTGTGGAAATGGTTCAACAGCCTACGTCAGAGACCCTGGGGCACAAAACAAGGAGTGCCTTCAGTCTCTCATTTGGTGTGGAGAGACCTGCAGAGACTTCTGAAGTTACAGAGAAGTGGGTGAAGCAAGAGTCTTCTGCCCCATTTCCGTGCAAAAGGATGGCCGGTCCGAGAGTGCCTGGCAGTCCTGCCAGCCAGCGTGCCTGGGAGGTTTCAGCTGGAGGCAGGCAGCTCCATCAGGACGGTCACTGTCACCAGAGGCGGCTGCTGCCCGTGTTGCACAGCTAACCAGCAACTCTAAGTAAGCGGCAGCTAACCAGCTGGAGTTTGGGGAAGAAGATGCTCCATAGATAATACAAAGTCATCTTTTGGGAGGACTGCAGAGCTTTGCTTCTTTCCAGCAGTCACATTTGTGACCTGGCACGATGAAACTTTCTACATTCTTTAGCC
This sequence comes from Fregata magnificens, assembly GCA_013389945.1. Lineage (NCBI taxonomy): Eukaryota > Metazoa > Chordata > Aves > Suliformes > Fregatidae > Fregata > Fregata magnificens. Next base: position 38,826 of record WAAD01028238.1, read on the forward strand.
CTTCCTTCAGTAAAGACGGCAAAAATGGCTCCTTTATCTGTAAGGAACATTATCTGTTGAGATACATGTGGAAGAAAAACTAAGTATCCCTTGGAAATTCCCTACAATGGCTAGTGTGTCATTCTTTTCTTTAGCCCTTCCTCCCTAAGGACAACAAAAAGGGATCCTTCATTTGTAAGGAACATTTCATGTTGATACAAGTTATCTGGGAGAAAAAGAAACATCCTTTGGAAATCACATACAACAATCGGTTTGGCATTGATTTACTTGCTTTACGTTTCTTTTTTGCTGGATAATTTTGACATAAAATATGGAGCAAGATACCTGTAAATCACTTCTGAAGGAGCCCTGTGGCCTCAGAGCTGATAGTCTTTCCTGACCATGTGCTATGCCTTTCAGAGCAACTTCATTCAGCCTATGTATCGTCTTCCACTGCCTGTCTTATAAATGGTAAAATCATCTAATTCAGCATTAATCAATTGCTGCATATCGATACAGAAAACGGTGCATTGCAGCATTCTCATCCTTTGTGCAAAAAAAAAAAAAGCAACATTTTTAATGAGAAAAGAAAAAGAAAGTATGACAATAAATTCAAGAGCCTGCTCATTTAAATAGCTTCTAAATTAAACATTTGCATTTTGTGAATAAATCTACATTCTGATGCCTGATATCTGGAGCGAATCTTGACACACCTTGGGTATCTTCATGCTTGGGAGACAGATCCAGTTATAAGGGTAAATCTGCCACCTTGCACACGTTTGGCTGTCAGTACTCTCTTCTCAACACATGATTGCATCTTAAATTCTGTGCTCAATATTTCGTGTTTCTGGAATGAGTGAGTCCTGGGGAGGGGACAGAGCAGAAGGGAAAGCAGGTATGCTATTTCTTGGCTTTCAGGTCCCATGTGAACAATTAATGACAAAACAGCCTTAATAAAGAATGCCAATATCCATGTATAGCCCCCCTTACCAAAATAAACTTTCTCCAGAATATATATACACTTTTAAAATTCAGAAATAATTTCAACATATTGAAATATTAATTTTAAATGCATTGCCATAGGATAGCAGAACAAAGGGTGAGGCACGGGAAAGGGGAGAGAAGAATTATAGTATAAAACAAGGCTGATACCTGGGAAAAAGGTGTATGACAAAGACCAACAGCTCTACTGAAGACTTTCCCATTTCCTGTTGGTTTGGAGGATGCTCTCTCCCATGGAATAGTTGCCTTGGCCTCAGCAAGTGGGGGACTGCTGCCCAAGCTCGGCACTCTCATAATCTATGCAAAATAGCTAAATCCCGGTCTCAGAGGGGACTAGCAATTTTTAAACAGAGCTAGATTTAGCATTTTCAAGTCTTCAGATCATTTCCCTTTTATCTCAGGCAGAGCCGTGGTCACGCCATTGTGCGGAAAGCATTACTTAAGGTTTAGGGAGGGACTGGTAAACTGATGTTTGTAGATGAATCTCAACTGATTTATTTTAAATTTTGAGAGGTGTGTGCAAGAAAAGGAAAGAAGATCTTTAGACCATCCTTGCTTCCTCTGGCTGATACCCAGCTGCTACCATTTTTGAATCCTGGTGGTGAGTTTATTTATGTTTTCAAGGTTGCCTATGAAAAAAAAGTAAAAATAGAGACAGAAACTTGATTTTAAAATGACACACCTCCAAAACTGATGGTGTTTAGGATGCCTGTCACTGAAAAGGTAGCACTTGAAATAAACTGCAAGTGCGATGCATTTCAGGATAAACCCCAGAATTTTCCCAGATATCCTGAAAAGTCTGGAAAAAGAGGTGGGTGCTTGGGGCCCTGCTTAGGCATCTGTTTGCCATATGTTTTCACTAAGGAAATGAAATAAAGTGAAATAAAATGCTAGAAAATCTGCAAGAGGTAAAATGTAGGAGGCACCAAACTAAAAATAGGAAGGCTTACATGGAGACTGGACAGCTGGGTCTTCATGGGCTCAAAACGGAGTGTAGCTAATGCAATTTTTACCAAGTGCTTCTGAAGCACGGTGGTACTGGTCCTCACAGAAGCTGTATCTCGTCCATAGATCTCCACCAGACCCAGAATATGGAAGAAGACTAGATTGCCCACAGGACAGGATAGACTAGAAACATCAACAAGTTAAAAGTTACACAAGTATGAGGTGCAGGTATCAGACATGAAGGGAAACATGTCATGACACCGGGCGCAGACTATCATGACATAACCCTAGGAAACGAAAATGTCAATGTGTACTAACTGCTACAGACCACTGGCAGTGAAATAAAGATAAAAGCTATGTGCCTAACTAGATGGGGAACCGCTGGAAAGACAAATTAGCACAAGGGAAAAGTTGCTGAAGAGAGGCTTGCGTGGAAATTACAGGAACAAAGGAAAAGAAAACGTGGAGCAACAAGTGGGAAACATCGCAGAAATCAGAACATAAATATGTACATTAAGCTCCATAACTGTATGTAAAAACTCTACACAAAGCCTATTAAACCTATTGAAAGCTAATATACATATGTCCTTCTGAAAACAAACAATCCATAATATTTTATTATTACTGTGGCTATTGGTGTTATTGCTGAGGTCTAGATTTTGAGCTGGTGAAACTGGAGTAGCTCTGTCAGAACTAATGGAGACAGCAGTTTGCACCAGAAGAAGGATCGGGTCTTGTCTGTTTGCCTGGCACCTTTATCAAGATGGTATGTGAAGAGATACCTCTGCTGGTGCCTGAAAATAGAGTAACTGGTTGGGTCAGTGATACAGTATTAGCATGGATGTTACTAGGACTGGATGAATCATGCATTGTAAATGGGTTATAGGATAATTTTAGCTTTTTTGTTGTTGTTCATGTATGATTCATGAACTGGTCTTTATTCCTCATGATAGACTGATTTTTAAAGTCCTCACCTGAAGTCCTAGAAGGAAAATATTGTCTATGCCTGTGAGCTGTTAACTTTTATTATCTGCTGCTTGTGACGTATAATTGGTCACTTCAATTGCATTGCGGTTTTTCTGCTCTGTGGTTGATTACTGGAGTTTGGATAGAGAATTAGAGCATGATTACTAATGATTAGCGAACAGAACATACTCTTAATTATGCATGAATAGTCATGTTTGTATCTGAGAATTCAGCTGAAGACAGACATTCCCAACGCACTTATGCCAATACAAATCAGAGATAAGGAATAAAAAGGAGCATGAAGTTGGCAAGGAAAGATACATTCAGAATTTGAATACAATTTCATCAACTTTATTTTTGCACCATTTATTGTGTTCTAAATTTTGGATTGTTGTTGACGCATTTAGGAGCTCAGGAGTGCCCTTCCTAGATCGGAATTATATTTGCAGGTTCATCTACAAAGCTGTCACGAAAATATAGATCCCTTTAATTCAGAGCCAGAAAAAAAAAACCTGTCAGGCAACTCAGGCTGACCTCGTGCAGAAAGATCCTGAAAGCTCATCCCTAAACCAAGCCCCACAACCTCAGACGTGCTGGAGCATTTCCGACTGCCAGGACAAAGTCGTTAGGTTCCACCAAGGCTTGCATCCCCTACCATCATTGGGAAGTAATTAGCTACACTAGTTTCAGCTTAATTTATGATGATCCATATGTGCTTCTCTGAATCCCTGCTCTGAAGTGAGTTTTCAGTATCGTAAGACTATACTTCTTACTCCTTGGTGTAGGTCCTCACATCTCTGTACAATTTTTCAATAGGCTCTTTTAATCAGGCAATTCAGATCACTCTCTACAAATTATCTGTTCTCTTTGTTTACCATCCCACTTGTTTCTGTATCCTGTGCAAATTTAACCAGCGGAAACTGTGTAGCATTGACAAAATCATTCACTAATAGACTGATAGGAACCAATTCCCAAGTTACATCCTTTTAGTTCCAGCTAACGCGATGTTCAAAATCCGTGGTCAAATGATTTGAAGACACAGGCCTATGAATATACTGTATGAACACAGTTATCTTTGTGAACCAGAGAAATAGCTATGAACAAAAAGAAACTTGAAGAAGATAAAATAAAGAAGGTTTGTTTTACAAGACCTGCGTTCCATGAAATCATATTGATGATTATTAATTGCACCTTAAACATTCAATTCTGTGTTGGTGGGCTCCTAAATGAAACTTCTCATTATGTGTCCAGGTTCAGCATCTAACAGATCTATATTTTCCTGGTTCATCTCTCTACTCTTTTTTAATATTTGGAATACGTTGGCAATTCAAAGATCTTTGAGAGTTTTCCTGTTTTCCGTGCTGCTTGTTTCCCTCTAGGCTGCTTGATTTGTACGTGTGTAATTGCAGCTGACTCTGCATCATATTTTTCTTCATTCTGGATGCCAGGTTTTCTGTTCTATCTACAACATTTTATTGGGCAGATTTATCCTCCTGCTTCCTTCTGAAATCAGAAGAGAAATAGTGATGAACACATCTGTCTTTTCTGAGCCTTTGTTCAAAATTATAATGCCTGTTTCTAGCAAGGGACCAATATTTGGTGCAGAAATTTTTTACTCTAAAGTGTTTCTCATATGTTCCTTCTATGTTGCCCATTGATCTTTTCTTATGTAGCTGTTTTCAGTAGAGTACATTTTTTAAAATTTGCAGTTTACTGCTATTATCCTTTTTTGCATTCTTTATATTTTGATTGCTAATGTTTTACTAGCATTTCTGCATCTTCTATATTTCACAAATTCTTTCTTCCCCAGCATGAATTCTTTTCTACTTGCAAATTTGTGGCACTTTTTTTTTTTTTTTGATACCCACTAGAATGTTCTTGAACAATTTCCAGTTCCTATTAATATTTCCCACATTAAATTGATGTTCCTAGCTTGTTAAAGCAACAGGTTTTTTCAGGCTTGGACAAATTGTCCCTTTCTGTTTCTAACTGGTATCACATTCAATGTGCATGAAGTAAATGTGAGAGGGTCATGACTACTGGTAGACGAATGCAGGAGGTCTCTACCATCTGAATGAGGTCTAGTAACTAATGTGTCTACACTGGCTGCAAGATGCCCTGTGTTTAAAACATATTATTTATTGGTTCTAGAAATGCTAGTACAATGATGTGACATCCTCTATAACAGTGGTCTCCAAAGTGGGGTGCATGCACCCCAGGGCATCTGCAAGACAATCCATTGGGGCACAGGAAGAAAATATAGGACTTCATTAGTACAGGAATATAGTTTATAAATAAATAAATGTACATATATTGGGGGTGCATGCTCAAAAATTTTTTACTGACAGGGGTGCACGATCAAAAAAGTTTGGAGACCACTGCTTGATGAGGTGCCTGGTAAGTACATTCTTAGGCTCCAGTGATCCTAAAGGCAGGATCAGTCCACACAGCCTGTTTGTAGTTTTTCCTTCTTCTTATGGAGAAGATTATTCTGGGAGTTACTGAAAAACACCTGAAAGACCACGCAGTCATTGGTCCCAGCCAGCATGGGTTCACGAGGGGAAAGTCTTGCCTAACTAACTTAATTTCTTTCTATGACAAGGTTACCCACCTAGTGGACCAAGGGAAGCCAGTCGATGTAATCTTTTTGGATTTCAGTAAAGCCTTCGATACTGTCTCTCACAGTATCCTCCTGGACAAAACGTCCAGCATAGGGCTGGATAAACACATAATGCGATGGGTGAGCAATTGGCTGATGGGTCGGGCTCAAAGGGTTATAGTAAATGGGGCTACATCGGGCTGGCGACCGGTCACTAGCAGGGTTCCGCAGGGATCCAGTGCTCTTTAATATTTTCGTAAATTACTTGGATGCAGGACTTGAAGGATTGCTATCAAAGTTCGCCGATGACACAAAATTGGGAGGAGCTGTGGACACTCTCAAGGGCAGAGAGGCCCTGCAGAGAGAGCTGGACAACTTAGAGCTGGGCGATCACCAGCCGTATGAAGTTTAACAAGGGCAAGTGCCGGGTTTTGCACGTGGGACATGGCAACCCTGGATGTATGTACAGACTGGGGAACGAGTGGCTGGAGAGCAGCCCCGCGGAGAAGGATCTGGGGGTTCTGGTTGATGGCAAGCTAAACATGAGCCAACGGTGTGCCCTGGCAGCCAAGAGGGTGAACCGTGTCCTGGGGTGCATCAAGCACTGCATTGCAAGCCCGTCGAGGGAAGGGTTTGTCCCGCTCTGCTCTGCACTGGTGCGGCCTCATCTTGAGTACTGTGTGCAGTTTTGGGTGCCACAGTATAAAAAGGATGTGAAGCTACTAGGGAGTGTCCAGAGAAGAGCCACAAAGATGGTGAAGGGTTTAGAGGGGAAGCCGTATGAGGGGCGGCTGAAGTCACTTGGTCTGTTCAGCCTGGAGAAGAGGAGACTGAGGGGAGACCTCATCGCAGCCTACGGCTTCCGCACAAGGGGAAGAGGAGGGGCAGGTGCCAATCTCTTCTCGCTGGTGACCAGTGACAGGACCCGAGGGAATGGCAGGAAGATATGCCAGGGGAGGTTTAGGTTGGACATTAGGAAAAGGTTCTTTACTCAGAGGGTGGTGGAGCACTGGAACAGGCTCCCCAGGGAGGCAGTCATGGCACCAAGCCTGACAATGTTCAAGGAGCGTTTGGACAATGCTCTCAAACTCATAGTGTGAATTTTGAGGTTGTCCTATACAGGATCAGGAGTTGGACTCGATGATCCTTGTGGGTCCCTTCCAACTCAGGAGATTCGATGATTCTATGATTCTACTGTCAGGATGCTGGACTAGATGGACCCTCACTTGGAACTAGCACAGGAGTCCTTATGAAGTCTTAATCCATAAAATTAAAACCTTCTGTGATCATGAACTGTCTGAAGCTTTCCAACAATGTATCGGGTTTGATTTAAATTTTTTTTTCTCCCTCTTCTATCCTTACTGAATTACAGTCTTTTGAATGGTCCAGTCATATGAATCTCTCTTCTAATAGTATTGAAAACAAAATCTCTTATATGATATTTTATTTTTATTTACCACCTACTCTGATCGTAATCACTATACCAACAGTTACAGTAACATCCTTTGCTTTATATGTTATGCCATGCAGGTTTGCGGGGCTGGTTTGGAGTCCACTGCCTGGATGGTGACAGCTCTTCACAGCAGGAGGAGGCTGCAATTTGAGATTCAAAGCAGTAGTCTGCTTCTAAAAGAGTTCCTATGGTCTAGAAATTTCTAGGTTTAAAAGCAATACTGGACTAATAACTAGGCTGTTATTTTAGGGCAGCCTGTTAGAAATGCTGCCCTTTGCAGCCTCATGTGTCTCTCTTTAAGTGCAGAACACACAGTAATTTTTGGAGGATTTACTTTTTAGACCACCTTGACATGCATCCTAACCCTATGAACCTGATGGGTTTTGCAATCCTGGCTGAGTCTGATCGAAGCTGACATCTGGACTTCTGTGAGGGCTGTGGGAAGAACGTACTAAATATGTCAGGTTAGAGTCTCCCCAAGCAATTTGACAATTGTTAGTCTGAAAGCACCGTTTTGGAAAAATATGCTGACTAATGGCACAAGAGAGGAAGGATTTATTTTTTAAAGCAATAGGCTAGTATGGTGGGATCTGGATTAACTTCTTAACTTTTCCAACGTTCCCATGTGACAGAGCAAATCTCTAAATGCCTCTGTCCGTAAAAGTTTTAGCCATACAGCAACTATAACACTTTTTTCCTCTGTCTTGCTTCATAAATTGTAAACTTCTTTGGAGCAGGAGGTGTCTGGGGGTGTCTCCAATTCTGTATGTGAAGAGGACTTGGCACGATGCGCCCCTTATTTCAGCTGGAAGTTCTGCAGGCTACTCCTGTGCAAATACTATATGGCAGTAGGATTCAAGAGTACCCATGGCTCTTCTTGCTTCTATTTGGCGTTATGGGTATGCAGCAGTTCTAAAAATTAGGCCAAAGTACCCTGCCAGCAAATGGGAAAATAAGTCCATATTAATAGCATCACAGTCCGGTAAGGAAAAGGCAGGAATCACAGAACCACAGAATGGTTTGTGTTGGAAGAGACCTTCGAAGATCATCTTGTCCAACCACCCTGCTGTGGGCAGGGACATCTTTCACTAGATCCGGTTGCTCAAAGCCCCGTCGCACCTGACCTTGAACACTTCCAGGGATGGGGCATCCACAACTTCTCTGGGCAACCTGTTCCAGTGTCTCACCACCCTCATCGTTAAGAGTTTCTTATGTCCAACCTAACCCTACCCTCTTTCATTTGAAAACCGTTGCCCCTTGTCCTGTTGCTACAGGCCTTAGTAAAAAGTCTCTCTCTGTCTTTCTTCTGAGCCCCCTTTAAGTACTGAAAGGCTGCAATAAGGTCTCTCTGGAGCCTTTTCTTTTCCAGGTTGAACAACCCCGACTCTCTCAGCCTTTCCTCACAGGAGAGGTGTTCCATTCCTCTGATCAATTTTGCGGCCGCCCCCTGGACCTGCTCCAACAGGTCCATGTTGTTCTTATACCGGGGACCCCAGAGCTGGATGCAGTACACCAGGTGGGGTCTCACAGGAGCAGAGACAAGACCCCACCTGGGAAAACCAGTTTAGTTTTAACGCAGATGAATTTCCTGCCCTGTTTCTCCTCCCATCCACACCATCCCTGCCACTGACCCAAGGAAGGGAAGGCACCGCAGAGGGAAGAAGCAGGCAGGCATGGCGTGACTGCTGCTGATAGAAGTCCTGCCTTATGCCAGCTAGTCAGGTCTGTGAAGCTGCAGCCTAAACGATGTGGCAGCCCAGACCAAACCAGACCTCGTGTTTTACTTGATCTGTAAGAATAACACACTATGGAAAACTGTAAAATGCTAAGACCAAATAGTGTTTCCCACTGTATTTATTAGATTTCCGTGATTGTTTCTGCCCCTGAGAGGCCAGCAGCACGATTCTGCAGCCTTTTCATGTTGCGTTAACAACTCCATCTTGTGGGAAGAGAGGCTGCTTTGGAGGCATGGAGTAAAACAAGCTTTTTTACAAAAATCTCATGTTTTGTAAGAGAATTTGAAGATTTCAGTTACGTTCATGACACCTCTTTTTTAGTTTCTTAGTTCAGCCATCCTCAATAACTTAACTTGAAAAGTCTTTCACTGAAAGCTATGACTTAGGTCTAAAGTGGATGTAATTCTGTGTCTGAACATGCGATGGGTCCTGATTCTTTTTCCAAAAGACTGAACTGTGCCAGCTTGCCCAGTCGATGGAAATACTTTCCATTGTGCTTCCCTCAAGAGATCAGTTTAAAACAGAGCATCGGTACTTCTGTAAAATTTGAACCCAGAGCCCTCCAGCTTCGGCATTTTATTTTCATGACTTAAATTTGTTCCCCGACTCCTTAATTTCAAAGGGGCAGCAATCCACCAGGCCTTCCTTTAGAAATCAGATGAAAAGCAGATGTCTGTGCTGAATATTGCACAGCTCTGTACAGCAGTCGGGAAACTTCATGTAATAAAATTACTTGGTGTGGAAATTCTTGACTGTGGCCCAGTTCACAAAGCTGATGAAGAGCCCTGCTATGAGTCTGATTACGCCTTTTGAAATTAAGGGTAGGGGGAACAAAGCAAACTCATGAAAATAAAGTCCCAAAGGCTGGAGGGCTCTGGGTTCAAATTTCTCAAAAACATTAGGACTAGGTTTTAAAACTGATCCTTGGAGTGAACTGCAGTGGGAAATGTCATCAAAAACTGGGCAGGCTGGCACAGGTCGGTCTTTCCTCAAAAAAGGGGAGGCAAGATGCACGCTTAGAAGGCAACAGTTTTTTTGAATAAAGGCTTTCTTTAGATGTTCATGTTAACTTGTCTCAGCATTTGTTGGAATACAGGGCTTCTTCCACTTTTGACTTGAATGTCTAATCAAAATCCTTTGTGTGCTTTTTTAACACATTATATTGTTTATTTCAATATGCTCTCCTTATCAAGTATAGTAATTCTGCCCTGGTTTTGATTAAAATCTCCTAAAAAGATTCAGAAATTTACCATCAAGACAAACTCTCAATTCCTTCCTACCTTATGAGACATTTTTCCATCGGTTAAGAGGCTTTTTACTTCTCCATCATGTAGGGAAAGAAGATGGTGGTCAGACTCAGAACTTATTATTCAAATACTAGTTTTCTGTTAATAATGTACAAAATCCTTTCTAAATTAGAAACAAACAATATGACTTCACCTGTAACCAAAACAGGAGGCTCCAGGTGGTTCCATTATTTTTTTCTTCTAGTCATTTACAGTGGCTTAGAGTACAAATATACTCTAACCAGTCTGATTTATCATCTTCCTTTCCAAATTAGGGCAATACTGGCATATTTTCTCTACTTGCTTTTATTTGGATATCTTTGTTATTGGGAGGGCAGTTTGACAGCTGGCTGGGACTCATTCTCAAGTGAGCTGCAGAATGGGAATCTTTTACTTTGCTCAGTAGACATGTCTCTTTCTTACCCTGAGCATGCCCAATGAAGTAAAACCTCCCCTCTTGCTGGTGATGCCATCATAAATTTGACTTCTTTCTTTGTTAACAAATTAATATATTTTTCCTTTAGAGAGGCTCAAAAGTTCACTACCAACATGGGGTTTGATAAGGCTTCTTGAGTAAATTAGGGCACTAACTCAATTGGATAACCGTAATACATGATTAGTATGGAATCATAGAATCAAAGAATGGGTTGGGTTGGAAAGGACCTTTAAAGGTCATCTAGTCCAATCCCCCTGCCATGGGCATGGACACCTTCCACTAGATCAGGTTGCTCAAAGCCCCATCCAACCTGGCCTTGAACACTTCCAGGGATGGGGCATCCACAACTTCTCTGGGCAACCTGTTCCAGGGACTCACCGCCCTCACAGTAAAGAATGTCTTCCTAATGTCTAATCTAAATGTACCCTCTTTCAGTTTAAAACTGTTACCACTCGTCCTATCACTGCATTCCCAGATAGAGTCCCTACCTATCTTTCCTGTAGGCCCCCTTAAAGTACTGTAAGGCCACAACAAGGTCTTCCCAGAGCCTTCTCTTCTCCAGGCTAAACAACCCCAACCCTCTCAGCCTGTCCTCAGAGGGAAAGTGCTCCAGCCCCCTGATCATCTTTGTGGCCCTCCTCTGGACCTGCTCAAGCAGGTCCATGTCTTTCTTATGCTGGCTGCCCCAGAGCTGAACACAGTACTCCAGATGGGGTCTCACCAGAGTGGAGTAGAGGGGGACAATCACCTCCCTCAACCTGCTGGCCACGCTTCTTTTGACGCAGCCCAGGATACAATCGTCTTTCTGGGCTGTGAGCACACATTGCCGGCTCATATTCAGTTTTTCATCTACCAATACCACCAAGTCCTTCGCCACAGGGCTGCTCTCAATCGACTCATTCCCCAGCCTGTATCCACGTTTGGGATTGCCCTGACCCAGGTGTAATACCTTGCACTTGGCCTTGTTGCACTTCATGAGGTTCACACGGGTCCACCTCTCCATATTATTACATAGTAAATTAAATGTCTATAAATGTTCTTGATATGCTTGAATTAAAATATTTTACGTGATCTTTGGACACTCACAGAACTTAAGCTTCCCCAAACGGAAGGCTTGTACTCTGCCTCCAGCAAGATTTAGCATCTACCGTTAAAAGTAGCTTGCCTGGGAAGATGCAGCTATGCCTCTGTACCTTTCCTTACTACTTTTGCACATGCTGGCATAGAAACAGGCTGGTTGTATGGAAACTTGGATTAATTTGAAGAGTAAGAAATGGAGCTTAACACAAATGCAGGTAGGGACGGCAGTTATTCCTTGACTGGGTGTATGTGGCGGTGTAAGAAAGGTGGCTGTGAATCAGAGGAGATATTAACTGAATCCTGAGGACACGGAGGAATAACCTCTATACATACTGAAGGAGTCAATTGTTAAAGTAAGGCATAATGAGAAACGGATAAAAGAGGGAAAATTAGATGGGCCATACTGAAAACATTCCAAGTTGCCAACCCTAATTAGTGTTTGTGAAATCCCTGACTGTTGCCATGGCAATAAATGTGATACTACAAATGCAGCATTCTGACTTCTTCACAGGATCAAGCAAAGTTGGAAAGGAGCAAATCCCTGTGTAAACATCAATATCATCAATTAATTAGGAAACACAGCAAGATAAATAATAAGACCCCATGAAAGGTAAATTAATTTCTGTTTTCTGTCTGCTACGTTTGAAAGTTTCCCCAGTATCAAACCGTCTCTGTAACTCACTTTCGCTTCTACAGTAGTGCTTAATCACAGACCACAGTGGAAGTTATTGCGGAGGGAGTTTTTTAATACATTACTTAGCAGGTTAAAGACTTTGGGTTATTTGAGATATTTCAGCTACTTAAACACATTTCTTTCCTTACATGTCACTTAGCTTGTTTATTTATTTATCTGAGATAAAATTCCACCTAACCAAGCCCAGAGTTCTCTGTTCTTTTAAGAAAAAATGATAAACAATCTGAAATGGAGCACATCATCTTGAGTGCCATCACGCGGCACATACAGGATAACCAGGTGATCAGGCCCAGTCAGCATGGGTTTAGGAAAGGCAGGTCCTGCTTGCCTAACCTGATCTCCTTCTGTGACAAGGTGACCCGCTTAGTAGATGAGGGAAAGGCTGTGGATGTTGTCTACCTAGACTTTAGTAAAGCCTTTGACACCATTTCCCACGGCATTCTGCTGGAGAAACTGGCTGCTCATGGCTTGGACAAGTGTACTCTTCGCTGAGTAAAAAACTGGCTGGATGGCCGGGCCCAAAGAGTTGTGGTGAATGGAGTTAAATCCAGTTGGCAGCCGGTCACAAGTGGTGTTCCCCAGGGCTCAGTGTTGGGGCTGGTTCTGTTTAATATCTTCATCAATGATCTGGACGAGGGGATCGAGTGCACCCTCAGTACGTTTGCAGACAACACCAAGTTGGGTGGGAGCGTTGATCTGCTTGAGGGTAGGAAGGCTCTGCAGAGGGATCTGGACAGGCCAACTGTATGAGGTTCAACAAGGCTAAGTGCCGAGTCCTGCACTT
>WAAD01028238.1:51850-83137 GCA_013389945.1 Fregata magnificens
GAAAGAGTGGTTAAGCATTGGAACAGGCTGCCCAGAGAAGTGGTGGAGTCGTCATCCCTGGAGGTGTTTAAAAGATGTGTATGTAGATGTGGCACTTGGGGAAATGGTTTGGTGGTGTACTTGGCAGTGTTAGGTTTACAACTGGACTCTATGATCTTAAGGGTCTTTTCCAACCTAAACGATACTATGGTTCTGTGAAAATATTAAACAATGGGAAAAAAATCAGCATTTTTTCCCATGGTCTTGTCTCTTGCATGACTTCAGAATCTTGTACTTGACGTTAAAGTAGTTCCATTATACACATATAAGTACCTTGCAATATACATAATATCTAATTATAGCTGGACTCCCACCCTTCTCTTTAAAGAAAATAATTGCTTTTGTGTGTTTAGGTCAGAATCTTGATCTCATCCAACTTTCACAGCTATGTCAGAACTTCATGTATTCAAACTTCTTCTGTAACCAAATGCAGCCAGAACATTCCGTATTATGAATATAAACGTAAAGGTGTCTAACGTTAAAAAAGAAAACAGAAGAAAAATTGCTAAAAGTGTTTCCATATGGCAAACAAGTTTCTTTCTCTTTTATTTGACAAATCACTGTATTGGTAATTCTCACAAATGTAGGTCTGGAATACAGTTCTCAAATATGTCATCCACTGCTAAGAATTTGATTAATTGACTCCCCATTTATTCAATTACTGCATCAATATTTCAGCATTTTTAAAAGTTCATCTTTTTTATCCATTAATAATTATTGTTTAATCCATATCTTGAAATACTCCCAATGGTCAGTTTCATTAATTTCATAAAGAACAGCTTAATATCTCTTTTCTAAATACTATCTAGTTTGTATCACGGCTTAGTTCCAAACACGTGATTGACCAGCATTTTGAATAGTCTCATGGATGACTTATATATGCAGGATAAACAAGATCAATTTGAATACATGGGTTATTTTGAATTTGTCAATGCTTTTATCGTGTCTGCATAAAATTTGATACAGTGGCAGCATAAATTGCACAGGGAGAGAAAAGGAAAACAAAATAAGAGCATTGACTGGACACTAGCTCAGTAAACAAAAGGTTTTATTCCTAACTCTGTGACTGAAATGCTGTATGCCCTTGGGCATGGCACTCTGCTCCTTTTTTCCTGTGTTGCTCCTCTTTCTTTTTCTTTTGTCTATTTGGACTGGAGCTTCTCCCGGGTGGGTACTGGAGGTGCTAATTAGGATAGCTAGCAAAATGGGGTCCTGATCTCTGTTGTGGCCTCTAGGTGTTGCTATAATACAAATAATTAATCAAAAGACATGTTTCATAGCGTCCAAAGAGGGAGTTGCCAATTTTTGTCAGAGCCATGCTCAATTTTATACAGTTAAACCTTTCTCTCTCCCCCTCCTCTCTGCAACATAACTGAAATTTTAGCTTTTTATATTGGACAAATGAACCTGAACGTGAAAAGTAAATGTAGGAAAGCTGTACGAAGAGATTTGACTCACCTCTAGTTAAAGTTGCTCATTTTGGGGTGCCTTGGTGCCAGCCTCCTGTCCAAGGATGGTCTCTACTAGAGGGACCCGCTATCATATTCCTGACTCAGTCCAACCTTCCAATGCCAGTAAATCACTGGGCATCATGTCCGTTGCAAGGACTCTGCCACTGATGTGGTTTAGGAGTGCACGTAAGGTGAACATAAGGACACAAGTGCAGGTGATCTAGATCAGGACACAGTTCTGTTCCCATGTCTAAGGACACAATTTACAGCCCCTGAAGTAATTACAAATTGAGATACTTGTGAGTTTAGTGAGGATAAGCTTTTTCTTGTAGGGTGAAAATTCAGACCCTGGTGCACGTTGGTCGCAAGATCTGTGTGTTTGCCCTAACAGGAGACTATTATGCAAAACGCATTGCCATTCTCATTAAGGATTTTAAGATTTTTAGTTTAATTTTTAAAATAATGCATAGGAAAAGCGCAACAAATAATTTGGAAGAGTTTGATCAACCTTTTGTTTTGTCACATTTCCAAAGAAGAAGCTGCCAATCCTGCAGCCTGCCACAGCACACCATTTGATGTAACCTCCAGCTGAGCAGTTCCTGCAGGAGAACAGCTCTCGTGGAGGTGTGCAGGAGCCATCGGTACTTATGGCAATACCTGGAACAGTGGCAGTTGCCTCTCAAAACTGCATTTGTAGAAAACGCATTTGTAGCCAAACAGTTTTCCCTGGCAGGGGATAAGTGATCCCTCCTACAAAGCAAAGGCACAGTAAGGAAAGGAACTGGACGCACATTTAAAGAAAATGCTGCAGGTGCCTGCTGGAGCAATGTCTTACCAGGGTTTACTGACACAAAGGGGCAGAAGATGGGACCAGAGCTCTGTCCTCTTTCTAGCCAGACATAGGTGCTATATGGGACCACTACCCCTATAGCTATCCCCTCCCTCCCTTGTGGCCATCATAATTTGTGAGTTAATTACAATTCCTTCCTGGCATGGAGGAGAAGTACAGTGAGGGGGAGGTAGTCTCTCTGCTCTGGGCCGTATATAGTTCAACCTCTGGGACAACCATGGTCCAGCTCTCAATATCTGATTGAGATTGCCTAACCAGATACTGGAGGTCTTATTGTATTTATATAAAAGCTATTCAATCAAAAGACTAGCCATTAAATTGTCAGTGTTCTTAAGCATGCTTCACCAATTTTTCCACTTTTAAGACGGAAGTAGACAATTTTTTTAATGTTTTATAAATGATAAAAAATTCACATCAGATTTTAACAGAATTAAGCATACTTATTCAACACACATGGGGCCTCTGAAAAAAATGTTATTCAATTTAATAATTTTAATTTACATTGTATATGTACAAGAGCATTTCTTTCAACCCACAGGTTAACACCACAAAAAAAAAAAAAAAAAAAAAAGAAGGAAAAAAGAAAAAACCTACTGCGGTTAGCAGAGTGAAGAAACTCTTGAAACACTGTTGTCTGAAATAAAAGCAAGGCACTCTCCCTTAACACCTGATATATTCCTGAATTCTGCCTAGACAAAGGCATGTTCACACTGAGAGAGCTCTAAGAAAAGTAGTAGATTTATTCTGCGTTAACTCTTTCTTTCACCACTGTGACCTGTCACTGGTTGTACTCTAGGATGAATCTGTGCATTGGAGTTGACATGAAGGACAATTCCACAGATGATAGGATTTGGGAGAGCATCACAGTTAAGACTATCTATGGAAGACTGGAGGACACCGGCTACGTGAAATCTCACACGGGGCTCTGGACCTGCTACCTCCCACTCACATTCCTCTTAATAAATAAACCTTGCTCAACAAAAAACCAATTTTACTGTACTATGCTGATTCGCCTGAAAATTCTTTGTAAGGGCCCACTCGCAAGAAGTGCCTGCAAGCCCTCACCTGGCTGGTGCTCAGCACCTGGCAGGATTTGTCCCTAGATAAAAGTCATTTCTCAAGGGACCTTGTGTCTTACACAAGGAGACAAAAGTAAACATACTTTTGGATTTTGTGTCTGTATGTTTTTGTNCAAATTCAGTCAAAATATATTTGTCTTGCTGGTCAGGCTTGTTACAGCAACCTACAAGAAACATTAGCTTCTCTGATATTTAATTATGCTATTATGTTTGCACATAAGCTTAAAAGTCAATACAAAAAGCAATACTTTTCCAAATATTATCTGCAGGTAAACCGGAAATATTAACTATAGTGATTAGAAGTCTGTTTCCCTATTGACACTACTATAAATCTTGATATAAGAATAATTTTTTCATAAAAGCACATCCAAACATAGTAAGTGATAAAATACCAGATTACTATTTGAAAACCATACAGTGACTCGATATCTGGGTTATCCTTTGCAGCAATTAGGCAATTCATTTGGCATCTGTTTGATTGTATAATTTAATTTCCATATAAACAGCATAGTTTAAAAAAAGACAAAAGCTAGAATGTTTAAAGCTAACAAAAGATACAGTGACATCAGGTTGACATTCAAAAATTTCCTTAGCAAAATGACCAACAAAATTTTGACTTAATACAGTGCATATAAAGTTTTTTAGAACTAAACTTTTTAAATATTATTTGAATTTAGCAAAACATGAGCAAGATTTTAATATCAAAGTGCTAAACAGTACTGCCTTAGAAGTCACTGCAAATAAACTGTAAAATAACTCTGCTTGTGATTTGACAGATATTTTATATACAAATGGTTAATAAAAAGACACGCGCACACACACACACACACAAATATAGGTATATACATATATATATATACACTTTATATATATGTATATAGTTTTCCAACTGGTGTATCTGAGTCAGTGTGAACACCCCATTTAGTTATCATGTGTAACAGGGCTCCCATGAGCTGGCAGTCATTGCAATAAATACAGGCAAAGCCATTACAATATACCATGCATACAAACATTTATACAAATAAAGACACTATGCAACAAATTATTTCATATTAATATGGCATTAACAGTATAAACATACAAAAAGGAGTACGAACACGGAATGTTTAAACGCAGCCCACTATATCCTTCCTAGCACTTACATTCATACTATTTTACAAGACTTGCTTGTTCTTGAAAACCATCCTCTGTCCGTTTACTAACTAGTCGCTTATGTTAGAAGTCTAGAACTGAACTATCCCTGATGCTGACCCTGTATGCTCCAATCACTACTTACTCGGATTTCCTTAGCTAAGGAACAACTGAGCCACAATTGCTCCCGTGTCTTCCACATACATTTGTCAATAAGTTGCGCTACATGGAATCAAGTTTGGAAAACTCTGTCAGGTAAGTTAGTGCATGTAATTTTCTCACTTGATTTCTTCTGTTTGTTTTCATAGTAAAATAAATTAGTTAATAAACGAGACTTAGTAAGACAGCACTTTAAAAAATTGCACTTGAACATGGGAGCTAACAGCCATTGTCATTTTGCTATATTTGATTTGTATGAAATGTTCAATTGAATGTACTTTGCTAAAAAAGTGAATTTTTGTTTAGATTGTGCTGATGTATGTGCCCTTGATGCAGGAAGTATGCTAAAGGTATCCTCAGAAAACACATACTACCCTGGCAAACAACTATTTGCTGTTCTTGTTTTCAAACACAGCTTCTACAACTTTATTCCTCATATGCCATGAGGTGTTAAACAACAGATTTAAAACAGTCATGTTAACCTTTTACTGCTGCTGGGATAGCATTGTCCAAAAGTGCCATATTAGCCATTTAAAAAACCCAAATCACACAAAAGAAAACAAAGAACACAACCCCAAACCAGTAAGCCAGTAAGTTTCAGGCCTCAGGTTGTAAGGACAAAGCGCCAGAAAAGACCTCATTTTAGACTCAGAGCTGCTTTTCTGTTAAGTGAGGGCAGAAATGTTAGCTGTAAGTCACGATCCGTTTGCCTGCTCTGGTGGGCATTTGCCTTTCAGGAGGGTGGTTTGACTCAGAAGGGTAAGGTGTCCAGAAACAGCCTGTCGATAATGGAAGGGGCTGGCACCAAATCTTCCAGTTTCAGGTAAAAGATGCGCTGCAGTCCCAGCGTGCAGAGAGAACGCAAGTCAGCCAGAACACCCAGTACCTTCGGCTCTGCAGACTCAAGCGGTTGTCCTTTGTTTTGGCAACTGAAAGTTAAGTGATCTTTCAAACTGCTTGTGATCTTGTTGCATAGCTCTTCCACTTTCTTTGGTTCTTTTAATCCATGTCGTTCTGCAAAGCGAGAGAAAAAACACATCAGCACCCCTACCACAAATTGGGAGAACTCCTTTTCTTCAGTGTAACCCAAATCCGTACTCTGGTACTCAAAGCAAAAAATGCTTTGAAGGTATAAGATCTCTCAGAACAGTTGGGGTTATACGACGTCAGTTAACCTTTCTGCCACACAAAATAAGAGATGGCAAGTGCCCTTTTCTCTTTAGCTGCTAAAATAGGTGGCAGAGATGCTCAATTATGATTGAAATTCTAGTAGAAGGAGTCCAAGCATCCTTCATATCTCGCATAATTTTCATAATATGAGGCAGAATTAATTGGGTGATTTTCCAGCAAAACTATCACAGGAGGTGTTTTGGAGATTTCCGTGCTTCCCCACCAGTTGTGAATGCTCAATAACTATGGCAACCATTATTTATTCAGTGAATTCAAGTGGCGATCGATATCCTTAGCCAGCTCCATCAGCGCCAGGCCTAGAATTCCACCAGGAATTTGCAGACACTCTTGTAAGAAACTAAAGGCACCTTACCACCCTTTGTTATTTTGATCAGCTGCTGCTTTTTAGTTTATTCATCTTTAAAAGGTCTAAGATAAAAGAAGCCTGGAAGTTAACTATTTTGCTTTGAGTGAGCAATGCCTAAAGTGAGAAGGCAGCTGTGTTATCCATCACCAAAACCTCAGCGTTCCTAAAAGGAAGGGGACCTGGGGTTTTTCCCCCTTCGAATAGCCTTTTAAAATGCTACAGCCATGTTCAACGCATCCACAGTTCTTTAAGCATAAGCTGAATGAATCAGATTTGTGATTCATTAAAAGCAGGCTCTTTACTGATACACAGGGAAAGATAATTTTGTGCTGTTTGCTGTCAAGATTTAGTGGATAAATTCATATAACATTTCAGAACAAATAATTTTGTGATGTTTTGATTTGCCTTCAACTTTGAAATTCACAGGTAAGTAAGAACTTGCTTAATAGCAAAGTCATAATAATTTACATATGAAACAGAATAATACCGGATAGGACCATCTAAGAAAATGCAGGTTAAATTAATTTCAACCAACTAGACATATAAAAACAGTGACAGCAGCGGACGAGGAGTAATTCTGGCAGTTCTCGTGTTTAATGCATTTGAAGTCATCTGCCTTCCCTGGCCCTCTCCCCCACCCCTGGCAGCCACGTGCCACATTGTGCCCATTGCCCCCAAGTCTTGTTCCTCTGCTCCAGGAGGAGCGGGCAATAGATACTCTCTCTGTCCGTCCCCTGACGAACAGCGAAAAGAGTACAGTTTTCTTTACTTCCAGAAGCAGGCGTAATGTCTGCGCAAGGCGCAGTGGTGCCTTGCCCTGGCATGTGTATATAAACTCCTCACTGCCTCCCCTTACCGCCTGTTTTGGCTAGATGTTCTTGACAAACCAATAAAACAGATGGGATTCAATGAAGGCAGTCAGAAATGTAAAGGTCTGATTTTCCACTGATATTCCCCCATTTTACACTTTTTTCAACTTTATTTACTTGGACAGAGCTAGCTCCTGAAGAACAGTAGCTTGGGATCAGAATCCGAGACGTGCAGACGTGTACATCTCTGGCCAGAAGCTACCGTGCTCTATCATTTAAGTACCAGCAATCTGCCCTGTTGCTTCAGAGCAACACTCATCCAAGCAGTAACATCTGCTTCAGACATCTTTTTCACCTTGCAGGAATTAAAAACGCTAGGTATTCCGAGTGCCTTGTTTACATTAAAATGCGAGGAGTCAATGAATATTTCAAGCCTTTCCAGTAAATGGTGTATAGTGTAATTATGTAAGCCTTAACTATACAGGTCACTGAGAGTAAATACTTAGGCAGATTCTGCCATAATAATCTTGGCAGATAAATATTTCATGCAGATTTGAAAAGCTGTAGGGTTTTTTTTTTACCACTAGCCTACTGAGAGAATCTGCAGGACACTAAATTAATCTTGCAGTCTTTGAAGAGTTCCCATCTTTTAATCTGTTTTGAGGTTGTTTCCTGGCTGTGTAAGTGAAGATATCTTTACAGATCTAGGGAGCTGAAATAATAGAATGGATCCAAAACCTGACTACAAATTAGCAGAGCACATTTTTAAACCAATGCCTCACTAGGTGTGTACCTTGCTTCAGAGTATGGAAAATTATCTGTGGCTCCGGAGCACACAGCAACGTTGTTAACATTTCCAGCCAGAACTAAACAGTCTTTGTCTCAGACTGACAAGTTCAGAACGTTTCATGAACACATTGTGTCTTTGGTGGCTAGCCATGAAACATACTGATACAAAACACAATACATTCAAAGATTATAATATTAGTAGCCTTACTTTAAATAACAAAATCATGAAAATTCAGAATTAAGACATAGTCCGTCCTTAAGCCGCTCTCTGGCGCTACAATATTAAAGCAGTCTCCAATAAACCAGGCTGTCCTCTCCTGCATGAATTGCCATGCAATGGCCTTTGCTACTTGCAAATCTCTACAAAGGTAATTCCTCAGGACTGGATTGCCTCACCGGAAGAAGGGGTTTTCAGTCTCCAGTCCCTAAGCCCTTCCACTAATAAAGGGCACTGCATGCACTGGCACTGCCATCACAGTCTCTGGTGTTAGCATCCACCTAGTTTCTGGGGAATGTACTAGTATAAGAAATAACTCATCTCTTAGGTAGACCTGAGGACTCGGGTCTAATTTACTCAAAGATTTAAATTTAGGAGGTAGGGTTCAAATAGCAGGAAACAAATTTTCTTGCCTTTTCCACATGACCAGTCTCATTTAGGCAAAGAAAGACCCACAGTCTTTCTCACTCAACTTACAGGGAGCAGCACGAGGCACCTGTGTGCACTGGCGCTGAAGCTGATGGCCTCTAATCATTTGCCATCTTCCACAGGATGTTCTTATCCACACAGGAATGATAAGGCCAAGATTTATCCCAAGAAGGACAGCTAGTCAAAAGCAATAGATTTTCTCTAACTGATTGAGGAGGTGTGTAAATATTATTGTATTCAGACTTTCTTATAATGGCAATTAAAAAGGCACCGGGTAAAGTGAATATAGGATTTCTCAGCCTTGTGTTTTAGGATACCATTGATTTTTGCAAGAAAAATGGTGATTTATGGCAAAGATGCTCTCCATAAGCCTGTCAAAATGATTCATCAGAAGTCTTGCCTCTAAAGCTCTGCAAACTTAGCAGCTCATCCTGGCAAACTGAACGCAGCAAGTTTTTTACACCTTTCTACTTTTCCCAGGAATTTCAATGCGATTCTGTGCTATAATTACGCTGATCAGCAAAAACTTGATAGGAAGAAAGTAAAAGAGCAGGAAAACCCGTCACCAGCTGTGCTAGTCCTTCTCTCCCTAATCTCTGACACAGGGTAGATTATGCCAGAGTTAGGCAGACTGAGTGCTACCTTTATGAGAAACACCTCTCAAAGAACATAAGTATTTCAAAGACCTTGAGTATCTCAGAGACCCTTGTGCTCTGTGCTCTGTGTCAGGGCGGGTCAGTTTTAGCCTTAATTCATTCTGAGGTGTCAGTCCAATCAGATATGCAACAGATTTACGCTGCAGACTTAAAATAGGCCTTCTGACTGTCTCGGTTTCAATATAGTTATCTGACTTTCTCTTCCCCTTTCACAATGCTCTTCCCCTTCTATAACTCAAATAAACGTGAGGCTCAGTTGCCTACAGCCTTCTGCTTTTCTCGTGCACACTGTTACACAGCAAGATTGCAACTGGGCAGATCCAAGAGTCTCCTTTCCTGTTGCAGTCTGGCCCATATTCATCCCGCCTAACTCTCAGGCACTTCACAAGGGTGCCCAAGCCGGGAGCGCAGACTTCTCGAGCTCCTCCTACCATCAGTGGAAGGATGAGCATTTTTAGAAGATGTTTTAGGTGGATGAAACATCTTCTGGAGGTCTCCTGTATTCTCCAACAGCTGTGCAAGGTACCTAAAGTCAGGTGAGCTGAATGACCACACAGGACATCACAGTTTGCTCCTTCCTTTAAGAAAACCACAATGTAGCACAGAAGCCGCTGGTTGCTGTAGGAGGAAAGAGTTCTTGCCTCAGCAAAAGGGTGGGAGGGGAGAAGGAGGAGTGAGTACTTCACTTTGATGCTGACAGTATTTCCCTCAGCAAAGTGGCAGGGGGAAGGCAGACAATGCAATCTGGAGGTTTGTTTTTTTTTTGTAACTGGCTCTCCTACACTCCTCCAGTCTGCCACCTGCTCGTATGTAGACACAGCACACGAAGCACCCACTCCAGAGGATCCTGGCAACAGGACTGAAGGATATCTGCAGCTGAAGAATAGGTGAGCCTCCCTTCCGTAGGGAAGTTGGACAAATTCATGTTCAGAAGGCAACTGCAGCAGCCAGACCCTTTTTAGCCAGACTGGACTCCTTACTATTTCTTGGTATGACTGATGGTGCTAAAAATTGTGTTTGTAAACTGGAACAGAAAGCCCAACAGCAGGAAGACAAACACAAGCTCATAATTAATTGAAACCTCACAACATTCTTCAATGTTCTGGTGCCAGTCTAACAAAGCATTAAGAGTGTGAATAAGCCCAATATATACAGTGGCTCTGGGCTGGTCTGTAACACACTTAAAATGAAACATATGCCGAAAGAGCTTGGCTGAATGAGGGCTAGAATGCTCTGTACTCGGCAGCATCCCACTGAGAGTGTCAAGTGGGCAAAACAATAATATTTTGATGTGGATAGAGAAAAGAAGAGGCAGAGAGGAAAAGAGAATCAACAAGAGCGACAGACAGAAAACACTAGCAGTTTTAGAGCAGGCAGAAATTTGAGGCTAAATTAGAGTGCGTCCTTGAGATGATCTGCATTGGAGTCTCACTCTTCATCTTTTGACACTGTTAGAAAAACTGTAAAGCAGAGCATTATAAATGGTCATTTGGGAAGTTAAGGAAGCGTTTTCAAGAATGGGCTGAGCTAATATCTGGTCTATTCTGCAAAGCTTCATCATCAACACTATCCAGTCCAGCATGGAGTGGTTGTGCAGGAAGACTTGTGATCCATGCAACACACTAAACTGATAGAAATCGTCCATGTGGATCTAAGGACAGAACTTGTCCCAAGATGACCAGCATTTTCTTTCCGTGTTGGTACTCTTCTTTAGCTCATTAGATCCTACATCCCAACAGAATAAGTGATCCAAAGAAAAAGAACAGGACAGAACTTACTTCTTGCTTTCATGGGGGTGTGGGGTGAGTGTCATGTGTTGTTTCCTACCTACTTTCTTCTGGCTAATGCTCAGAGCGCCACTGATCTGCTCTAGAGGAAGTTGTGTCCAGCCCTTCTTAACCAACTGAAGGAAGTAAAAAAGGAGAAGAGAGACAGAGAGAGGAAGATCCTAAAGGAGTACCTTAAAGAAAAAAGATGTGCTTTGGCATTGCAGAGTTTTAAGTTAACTGTTTGCAAGCCACCCACTCCTTTCATTTTGGATGCTCTTTCAAGCTGATGTCCTATCTGAAAGGACTTGAAAATTCAGCAGCAATCCGACATGACGCTTCTTCTAGGCAACATACTGCAAATTCCCAGGAAATATAAAATAAACAGAAAATGCTCAAATATATGGACTTTCTAATGGATTAGACAATGCAAAATATTACCAAATCCTTTCCTGTTTATGTTGTGCATACCTTTAGTTTTATGCAAAGCAAGCAGTGAATTAGTGCGTATTGTGATACTCACTAGGTCTCCTGTCGTTCTCTTTAAAATTACTAAACAGAATGAATGGTCATATACGCCTATAACTATGCATCCTATGCTGTGACCTGCAGCTGTGATTGAGATAGGACATGAAGCTTTGCAGCTCCAAAGAAGTCAGCAAGGTTAGTTAAAGGGCAGTGGAACTACTGGGGCTGTTACTGGGGAGCCGATTTGACATCCCAAAATGAGAGAACAGCCTTCAGTATCTTGGGACACTGGGAACAGTGGAATGTCTTTCAGCCTCCAACACTAATTTTTGAATGTATTCCCTCTTCCTTCACTGGGAGAGAGATGTTAGTTCTCCCTGTCACTCTTGCAGAACAGCGAGAGAACATGCGAAACAGAGTAACGACTTTCTTAATTTTCTCCTTCAGCAATACTGCCAATGACTAGTATACAAGCGGGTTTGTTTTCTAAGAGCACATCTTTGTTTGGGCTATGGAGAGCACTCATGAAATCAAGAAGAACAAACAGGTCATTACTCCCAGGAGCATTTTTCTTTACCTGGAGAGACAATTCTTGAATTTGGTGCTACCTAAGACACTGTACAGTATTAAACCAAGCTATGACTATTATACAACACGAGGTTGTTGTCTTTTTCTTTTTTTGGTTGACCCATCAAGTCACGAAAAGTTGACTAACGCAAAATAAGAACTGGAGCAATTTGTGTAATAATGAAGAAAATTTTGCTCAAGCTAGCATTTGGTTTTGCAGTGTTGCTAATAAAAGCAAACAACTAGATTCACAAAACAGGGCTTTCCTGCTCCTTCCTATCTTGCAGCCCAATGACATGGATATCCACCTGGGACATGGAGATTCATGGTCAGATTCCCCTCCTGTTGGAATCAGACCAGAGACTGGGCCTTGGGTGACCCTCTGAGCACCAGCTTGCCCCCAAATCATCAGACACAACAGCCATTCTGCAGCCCATGAAATATGTCAAATGGCCTCAACACAGAAGACAGTGATACTCAATAGTCAGATGTTCCTGGAAAAGGTCACTCTCTCTTGCTCTGACTCACAAAAAGGGCTTGAACCAGGGTTTGCTAATTATCCATTGCCTCCAACAGTCCATTTACGGGAGAGAAGAGTACCTTCTCCAGAGATAAAGAATGGCACCTAAAACACCCATCTAAATCTAAGCCAAGCCTCAAAACAATGCTTAAAAATGTTCAACAGATTTCAGACTTCCAAAACCTATCTTTCTTCTTCTCTTTTGGTGGGACTAGCTGAAAACTAGCACATGGCTTGTCACACTCAAATTGTAGGGAGAAGACAAGAAGCCATTTCTCATGGCATGCAATACCAGAGGCAAATCTCAAGGCTTTCCTGAATATAAAATTTCAATATACTATCACTGAGAAAGTCTCAAAAGAACCCTGCCCACCAGCATTTTGTGCTGTAGTGCTCTTTTAGCCATAATTACCTGATTTCCTCTTTCAGTTTTTTTTTTTTTAATATCGTTCATCATTATACAACACCATCCGTTTTCAGGTGACCATATTTCTGGCTGAGTCCCTAAGTTAGCTAGCTGCCCTCGGAGATCTGAAACCTGTGACTATAAATCACTAGACACAGGAGCTTTGGTCTAATTTAGATTGCATTAAAGTATGTTCTGTCCTTAAGAGCAAATTGGTAGAGATATACTGCCCTCATGAAATAAAAGAATAAGCAGAAAACTACATTAATTTTAAGCACCATCTCATACAGGTGAGAAAATCAAGAAAAGCTTGACAAATACAGAAAACGTTAAAGCTGTTATGGACAGAAATGCTCTCCTTCTAAAGGCAACAGTTACTTCCATTTGTTTAGAATCTTTGGGAAGACTGGCACAGAACAGCCAACTCCTTAAAGGGTTGTTATCAAGGAAAGGAAGAAATGTGGGGTGTTATCAATTAAAAGCTATTTCTATTAAATATCTTAGTGTGACCTGAGCCAGCCACTGGACAACTTTGACTCTTTATGTAAGGGCAAGCAAACAGTGTCTAACGGAACAAAGAATTATCTTGTTGAAACAGGGCATGAGTTTGTAAGGAGAAAAACTTTTCTTCGTATACAACAGCTTTTTCTACATTCACTTAGACAGCTTGCTGGGGATCCTGTTCATCAACATGCATCCTCTCAGTCTCCAGGAAGATAATCAAGAACAAGCTATCTGTGTCTATCTAAAAAAGCCATATCTAATATACAGTAAATAATCTGAATCAATGATACGTGCTATAGATATGTGAACTTATATGCCTGTATGTAAATATATATGGAGAGAGACAGCACCTGTCCTTGATTTATAGATATCTAAATGCACACACATACATATATACATTGTATATGTATATAGGTATGTATATACGTAAACACGTGTATATCTGTATTTATAATACATATGAGTAAGTATGCAGGAACACGTCAGTTGATGCTTATATATAGGAGTAAAAAAATAAGTTGGGAATGTTCTTTCTCACTTTAACATATCACTCATTTTGAAAATTTTTCATACAGAACAAAGCAACTCAACAATGAGTTATTCTGGACTTCAGCGTTTTATCAAAGAAACTAGAATCTGGACCTTAATGTACCCTTTCCAAATACACAAAAAATGAACAGAAGTTGATTAAAAACCTGAAAATACTTTTCTTAAGAAGCAGAGAGTTAATGCTAGAACATATATACACTAACCCTTCACCCAAACGCAAGAAGGAAGCGTACCATGCAAACTCTGAAGCCAAGAGGCCCCACAAATGTCAGCAGGAATTGGCCAAGTTATAGTTTTTACACTCGCCATTGAGCGTTTTATCTCAGTGCTTCCCTAGCATCATCTCATCCTAGGTAAAATGAAGACTGAAGCTGATATTGTTGAGGCTACCGCCTGCAAAGTGGTGGATGCCTGAAATGCAGGAGGAAATCAATATCCACCCCAGTGGACCTTATAGCATCCCTGGGAAGATCCAGCTCAAGGCGCAGTGAAGGCCTGCCTCACGCTGATGACACAGTTGCACCTTTATACTACCAGCTTTCCTGAAATGAGTGTGAGGTTCTCAGTAGAGATGGCCACTGCTCTGACTTCTGCTGTATGGTTGTCAGACTCCCTTACTCCCAATCCTTCCTGCTTCCATTAGCCATGCCTCTTCAATTGCAAGAAGCCCAAGGCATGCAGTGTGTACTTCAAGGGGCTTTCTTGTTTCAGGAATGAGAAAATTACACTTTATAAGGTTATGCTCCCCCGTTTGGTACTTACTGGCCAGATTTGGCACATTCTGACGCTAGTTTCCTGCTGTTTGCCCCAGCAGGCAGCAGGGGTGATATGGTCACATGCATGCCCGAAAGCTTTTGTACAACTGCAGAAGATGATTTTTTTCTTACTATTCTCCAATTTTCTCTCTCAAAAAAGCGGTACATGGAATACCTACAGTAGCTTGGCTACCAGAAGCAGCCTGCCTGCCCTCGTGAAGCACTCTTTCTGGTCTAGCTATCTTGCTGAGCGGTGAGTTATACTAGCTGTATGGCTTCTAGCTCTCGAGCTACCCTGATATTAGTATTCCTACACAGAAGACCTAGCTCTGGTCATTTCATTAGGCTTTTCTGTGAATTCAGCAAGTATTTTGAATGTTTTTGTAGGAGCTACACAATTTGTTTGGAAGCAGTTTGCTTTTTAGTGCCCTATTCCAAGAAAACAATGAAACCGTGGAGAAATAGATTACATTTTAACAGGGCTATCTGATGGCCTAATGTTAGTCCACAGTTTCACTACGGTCATTACAATGCCTAAAAATCATGTTCACTTTACCCTGAACACAGCTAAGCTAACTGAAATTGCTTGAATCTACGTTAAAGCAAAGCACTAGAGTCTGAAGCTTTCTATTAACAAAGGAGCGCTTACCTGTAATCATAGTTAGAGCTGATAAACTTGCTAAGGCTGGGATATCAAGGTTAAGGCTCTTTAAGTTTAAGGAAAAGTCTTTAATAGAGTCGAGCCACTCCCCAAATCCACGAAGGCACTGAAGTCTATGAAGCACAAGTCCATTGCAGAATACAAACTTATCCTCAGCAGTATCAGACCTCAAATAAAAATAATTGAAAAAATTAGAAATGCATTTTTTACATTACAGCAAAATGCATAACCAGTATTGAAGTGTCTGTCATTTAAAATCCAAGGCATATTATCCTGAGACATATGTGGGCATTCACATTTGACAATATGTTTCTCCCTTGGGGCCAAAGTACAACAAACAAGCTTCTATGATTGCTTACTTGGTAGAGTTATAAGCCTGAGGTTAGCTGTAGCATGTGGTGTAGACTGTCTAATTAGTTAAGATTTTGGTCCTGCCCAAAGGCATAAACAGAGAAGACATTTTACATTAAATACTGTATGTTTGAACCAAAGGAATACTAAGTGAGTGCATTTTGAAATACAAAACTAATAAAAACTGGAGAAAGAAGAGATTCTGCAACTGTCAGCATTTACTTAGTCTCACCTGCATTTTTCATATTGTAAAAATTGATAAGGAAAAAGCAATGGAAAATACATGCAATAATGCACCACAATACACATAACATCATAAACTGTTTTACGTGAAAACCTGTCTGTGAGAGAGACATTACAGCCAAGCTCTCCTCTCCTTCCCCTCCCTATTGCCAATATCCCTGTTAAAAACCACATGCAAAGGTCATTTTCAACCTAAAGAAACAAGGGCAGAATTAAAATCACCAGTTTAGAATTTCCCCAGTCCCTGAAAGTGTTTTTGGTAAAGTGTCTTAACTAGTGTCAGACCGACAAATAGCATCTCGCTCTATTAAACGACTTGGTGTTAAGAGAAACAACCTGAACAAGATTTTAAAGCTTCTTCATCTCTTTCAAAAACAGACAACAAAGATGTGCATGCGCAAAAGAAGGGGGAAAAGGGAAAAGCTTTCATACTGAAGGTGCTTTTCTATAGTTGATGCTGATGAGTGTGAAGCAAACTTGCTCAAATAGTACCTGAGGATCAATTTCGATTACTATGGAAGAAGAGGATGGGGTATATCAAATAAAAGGAAGCACATTAGCGAGACCTATGCTCTCTTTTTAAATCACTTTCTTGTTTCTTCTGCAGCGTAAAGCAAATTAAACACCATATCCTGTGGATTCAGACGTTGCTGATGTTTTGTGGGTCTTTTGGTACAATTGACAATGTTCAAAGATAGCGCCATATTTATTCCTTAAAAATATTTAGATGGATGATTTTTCACATCAGCTTAAGAGGAAATGAAATAAATAGTTACCTGATGGAGAGTCTTAGTACAAACAGCTCCAAAAAAGCTGATTCTATGAGTAATGTCTGATCTTCTTTTGGGAGGTCAGTAAATCCTGGGATTTTTTCTGCCCAGCCTCTAGTTATGTCAATGGAGGCAGTCAGAAGATTATAGAACTGTTGTACATGTTCTGCATCTGTGCCTGCAGCAGCCTGATCAGTGGAACAGTACTAAAATGAAAGCCACAGAAAGCAACGTTATATGCATTTAAGGGCATTCTGTGAAACGTACGGTGTTACCTGCCCGACAACATTTCCTTCTGTGGCAAAGCTGGTATTATTATCAAAGGCATAATAAGTAGGTCTACATCTATCTACCTAGTTGGCTACCTACAGGCATTTTACTGTTCAGAGGTATATTGCAAAAATATTTCCACACATATAGAAATCGTTTAAAATTTATAAATAAAATATAATACTTATCACAGTTTACAAGTACCTACATGCTATTAGTAAACAGAAACAGAAACCTGGTGGGTAGGATAATTTCCATCACACTAGAAGAGGAATACTATTTAACTTACTACAATTAAATACTTTGCCCATTGATGAATTTGTCTCAGTATGTCCAAAATGCAGATTTCTTCCAAAACCTCTCAAACTGCATTTTATCTGACAGTGATAGAGACACGTAAGATAAATCATCTTTTATCTGACACATGCAGCATTGCTTCATTTGAATACAGAATTGGTTCAAAGTAAAACAGCTGCCCCGTATCACCTCTTATCCTTCAAATAGAAGCATTTAAGGTTCAGCAGAACCTATTATCCTGCCGATGCGGCCATAACTCTTCCAGACAACCACTCGACAGGCTCAGCTTGCTCAGCTTCCCCGTGACTCTCTGACAGCTCCCTCCCTGCTATCTCCTACTTCGTCACCAGTGGATCCCTGTCACTCCCGTGACGCTGCTCTCTCGCTCTTGGCAGAAAATACAACAGGAGCTTTCGTGGCTTAGTCCGATTCTGTGCTTGGAAAGCGCTGCTGGTTTTCTGAGCAGGAACCGAATGATTTGGGATTTATTGTAACAACATCCTCCCCATCAGGCATCTTGTGGGTTATTTCTGGGACAGACTTCATACCCACTCTCCCTCTGGGACTCAGCCAAGGAAAGGTTAGGGTGGTCTTCATGGCTGAAAGAGGTGTGCACGCCCTTCGGAAATGACTTTCCACATGCAGTTAGGGCTTGAGTCCGTCAGCTTAAAGGTCTCCCTACCAACTCCCCAAGCCAGAGTGGAAGCAGAAAGACCCACATCTCTTTCCCGATCGGTAACAGTGGGCTGGCAGCCTGGGAGGACCTTATTACAGGCGTGCCACTTGCGCTGCAGATATCACCCAGGTTGCTTACTGCAACCCAAAAGTCACCTCCATGCAGGGAAGAGAGAGGAGGGCAGCAAGCAGAACTTCTCAGGTAGGTGTCCCATTCTCTGCCTGTCCTAGTTGGAGCTGGTTGCTGTTTGGTAGGTAAAGGGATGAAGGACAGTGTCAGAGTCGCTGACTGATTGGAGAACCATAGCAATCCTAGAGACCTCTGGCCGTATCTGGGGTACGGGTGCTAGCCCTGAATGACTCTGTTCTGCTTACCCAACACTAACTACACAAGTTTCTCATGGTAAGCTCCAGCTCACATCCCTAGTCAGCTAGTGAAATACGTGCGATCCCTCTGATAAAGTTCATGTGGAGACAAATTCTGCCCCAGCTACTCCGAAGGATCCTGTGACAGTGAAGCAAGTAGAGGCCAAAATACAGAGAGGATGGGGAGCAGCGAGAGAAAAATCTGTATGCTGCACCGTTTACGTGTTCAGTCCCCCATCTGAATGGAGCAGTTGAGGATGCTCAAGCAGCATGAAATAACTACTCCTGGCTCTGGACTGCGGTCAGATGTGCTGGGGTGATTAGTGGGTAGAAAAAGATTGTATGTTTTTTCAGACACCTTGCATGTTCTGGACCCTCTTAAAATGAAGCTGTGGAGAAAGCCAAGACATGTGAGTGTGAGTAGGTGGGCTTTTCCCATTCATGGCCTTCAGCTGCTGGAGACTCTGGGATATGTGCTTTGCTGCGCGGGGGCTGAGCTATGACTCCTCCTTTCTACATGGGGAAATGGAAAAGGCTGATGGAAACTCCTGCCTCACCACAGGTACTGTTAAGGCAAGACACATTCTTGATCCTTTGATCAGTGAAGAGGAAGGAAAAGAAAAAAGATACCACCCTAAGTTCATTCTAAATATAACTCATCACAAGTCAGTGTAATTATGCCAGGTATTAATTTGCCCGCAATATTTATAAAACATTCCTTTGGCAAAAGTAAGGCAAAGTTTTAACATTTTCTAACGAAGCTGAATGCTGCATTATGTCACATGAGTGCTACAGTATGGTATACCCCACGTGGGACACTTAATTTAATTAAATGCATCTAAAAAAATTGTAACCTGTATTTGTTGTTATAGTTTAGCCCGTGAGACCAATTTTAGAAGAAAAATAAAAAATTACATGGAACTGTATAATTTTTAGCTGCTATAATATGTCACTGCTTGATACAAAGAGTTAGCACTTACTTACAAAGAATAGCTGAAATAAAATATTATTTACTTGTAACAGACTTATGAGTATAAGTAACCATAACCAATACGTATGGTTCTGTTTTATGCACCAAAATCTGTGGTTTTTTCCACGATTATTTCATTGAGAAGAGGTGATATTCGACCTAACTTCTGACCAAGACAGCTGGTAAGCCTGCCCTTGATCAGGAGGCCACGGTACGGAAGGGCTCCGATATGCATTTCTTAACCTACCCTGTGCAAACTGGAGGCATGCTGGGAGAAAGCCAGAAGACAAAGCTCTGCCTTACTCCCTTCCTCAGAGCTCCTTTGGGAATTAAATGAAACCCAACTGTTACTCAAGGAGGGGGTTGCACGTGTAGCAAGCAACATTAACTTGTATGGTATATCTAAAGAGATTCGGAAAGCCTGATGTTGGGGAGCCTGATAGCTCGACCCAACCCTACCCTTTGCCTGCTTTCATCAGACCTTCATCAACTGCTACAGCTGCAAAAGCCTAACAATAACTTCTCTGCACAGAGGAGGAGCAACGCTTGTTTTTCCAAAAGCCCCAATATTTGCTTAATTTTTGGCTGGGGAAGGGCGAGGATTATTACCTAAATCCTGCACTCTCCCTCCAAAAAGGCAACATTTCTATTTAAGTCGGGGGCTATTCTGCATTAATAAGGACAGCAAGATATAGGGTCTCTTTCTCATCTCACTTACTTGGAAGTGTAAACTCGGTGGAATTGTACCAGTAAAACAGGTGTGAGACCGGACTGCGGCCCTTGGCCTTTAAGGAGTTCATAAACCAAATTCTCTTCCTAGCAATCGCTTTTTGAAACCAAGTACCTAAATATACCACTGCTGTGAACTGGTAAGTTAAAACCAGTGCTGAAATGAAAAGTAGCCATGTTCCGAACAGAACCGGTTCCAATCTGTTTTGGTCTAAAATTCACAGCTTATATAATTTATTTTTGGGTTTGGGGTTGCTTTTGCGTGCATGTATGTGTGTAGGTTTTTTTAGAGGGAAGGTGGACACGTTCCTCTCTGAAACTCTTATCAGTATTTTTAAGATGGTCAAGACATTACGGCTTGTAAACATGAAGACCATGCTAAACGTTAAGGTCGTGACTGTGGAAGTGTTAGGACTGACTCCAAAGCCAGGTTTCCAGATCTACCCATTTGTGGTGCTCAGCAGGGTCACAGCCTAACCAAACCTGCCATAAGCCAGTCTTTACAGGTACAGGACTATTCTTCAAAGGGATTTTTTTAGCATTGCAGTTTATTTACTGCGTATTTCATTTAGTTAATCTCAGTTTTTACACAGCATTTGTTTCTGATCTCCCTTAACTTTTCAAGATAATGTAAGGTTTATGAAAAACATAAGAATCTATTAATTTCTTTTAGCATATTTTTGTCTTTTCAGTACTGCTGAGCATAACAGACTATTACATATTTTATTGTAAAGAAAAACTTGGATAATAATATGCCCTAACAGACAATCATACTTAATCTTTTAGCTACCAAGACTAAATTAATTTACTGTCAATCATATGCTTCCTGTAATGTCCAACAGAATTGTTCAACAATTAGATCTATGGGCTGTTTTCATTAAAAGAGAAATAATTACTGCAGGACAAAGAAAAAAGTCACATAAGAATACACAGTTTTCATCCAGTTTTTTGTAAATGCAAAAGAACTTTATATCTATAAATAAATAAATACATCAGGTTAGATACTGCTTTAATGGCCTGGGCGATTATACGCCCGTAATTCTGTGGAACCCAGCAGATTGCTGTCAAAGAGCACAGCTTGTCACACACCGTGGTATTTGCAGAGTGACCCCCTGAGACATTCTGGGTAAGTTAAAGTACGTGTAAATATGACTAATGCATTCTCCCCCTAAAAGGCTGTCAGATACTGAACAGTTAGGTTCTTAATAATAATTTGGAAAATTATATGATTGTATACTTACAGATTAGCTTGAAGAAAAGATCTTACAGCATGCTTAAAATTGCTAAGTGATATATGTAACTATATTCTAAAACAGAATAATGTAATTTTTATATAATTACAATCAAATATGTTTTAGTATTAAATATTACTTAGCAACAAGTGATAAATGGTGGATGTAGATGTTGTCTGAGTACAGTTGTATTTTTTAGTCTCAGATTTAATCATATTTCATTAAGGGGAAGGAATTTGATCTTGTTTTTCCTCAGCTGTATTTTTTTCTTTTCCTATATCAGCCTGCCTAAAAATGTATTTAACAAGCCATTTCAATGCTGTATTTTAATAACTATAGAACAGTTTTTTAAGCTTTCAAAATATTCCATGGATATTTAAAGAGTGAATATGATACATTAAAGAACAAGGTTACAAAAATATATAATCTCTGGTAAAGCTTTGCTGAGATAATTTTTCAGAATTTTGATTTTAAAAGGTTTGTTTTACAAATGTGAATTTTACTGAAGAAATATTAGTGCTGGGGTATTCAAAGCCAGACCCCGGTCCCATTTAAATAAGGGCAAAATTCCGACTGATTTCAATAGAAATGGCCCTATCCATCCGGTGTTACTTTGCGCAACCCTTATAACTGAATATTAGGGAAGTGTTATTAGATTTTAGCCTTCAGAACCTGAAAATTAAGATACTGGACATATGAGTACTGCTCCTGAGTTTAGTAGATTAATCGATCATATTGTAATTGCTAGTGTTTTGGCACAGCCTTTTGCAAGAAGAATGCTCTATTTATCCACGCATTTTTGTTTTCACTCACCCATGGAATATACTGCAGATGATAACTTTGTGATTGAGATCCTCACGATGAATAGTTACTAACACTGATTTCTACTGCACCTCCTTTCCCCTCATCGTCCACCTACCATGAAAAGACATGGCTGGCTGGCCAAATTTCTACCCTCATCCAAATTTCACATTTAATTCCATTTTAGCAAACCGGCTGGTAAGTAGAAATGCAGTTCACGAATCATTTCTATGTGGAAAGCAAACAGGCAAAGAAAAGTGAGACATACTCTTGAATAGTCAAGCTCCCTGGGCGTGGAGTCGGTTAAAGCTCGTACAAGGGCGTTCATCATGCTGATGGGAGGAGAAGGCGGGGAGGGCTGAGAGGGTTCTTGCTGTAAGGGGCTCTTTGGTTTGGAAGGCAGCCGACCTCTTCTCCCTTTCAGGCTGTCGGTACGGACAACTAGGTAGAGAAAAATGGGAATCAGTTGCGAAGATACCAGCAAACGACGGATCAGAATGAACACCTGCTTTTCTTATGGTGGCCAGACCGGCAAAAATAAGAGCATCCTCCATTTTCAGCACATGCTTTTGATGCCTTTGATTGCAAAGGAACGCAAATGATACCAAAACTGCATCAGGCCTATGATTGTAAGCAGCAATGTAGCTGCTTAGTTAAAGCCCAGCTGTGTTCCTAGTGTTCATGCTTTGTTTGCAGCACATCTATGTGCCCGTGTATGTGTGCCCACGCACACACACACACACACAGACGCTCTACCGCTGAAAGAAAACTGAATGTGAAACACAAATTCTAATGTTCCTACTACTGGTGCACCTTTTAAATGGCAGAGGTGTTCATTCAAAGTAATTTTAGCTTTCTTGAAGCATTTGAAAAAATATGGTCACACTATATGCGTTCTACTATCCATGTCAGTATTTGCAATGGGACTGCTCACACAGTATTACTCACATACTTAAATATTTGCAGAATTGGGACTAATGAGTTGATCCTGTTTCCATTTAAATTAATTGCAAATTTACAATCAGCTTATGGGAATGAGACAAGATTCTATGTCAAAATGCACACAATCCAGTGCAGCCCCCGGTGAGATAACGGGGGGAAGCCAACAGCGTTATTGAGCAAGGTTCAAAGTTAATAAAGGAGACATTTTGGCCAGTGTCAAATTATCCTCTTGTGACCTTGCTGTTCTTGAACTCTGGGGTCTAAAGTCTAAATATGATAATATGGGTGAAAAGAAAATCAATACTTTTTACGCAAATGCACATATTTTGGGGTAAGTTATGAATCCCATCGCTGTAAAATTCATTGTAAAGACATCCATGTCCACACACACACACACAGATTCATTAAACGTAAAATTCCAGTGTCTGGGATAATAATAGCAATAGTCCTTACCTTCTTTAACCATGCCGACGCTGAGACACTTCTGAAACCGGCAGTATTGGCATCTGTTACGACGTCTCTTGTCCACTGGACAGTTTTTATTTGCCAGACAAACATATTTTGCATTTTTCTGAACTGTTCTCTGTGAAAATGCAACACAAAAATAGTAAACTGATCGTTTCTTGAACAACTTAGAACCTGACAAAATGTGTTTTAATTACAACATGAAAAGCGACAGAGCAATTCATATAATTAGATAAAATTAATTTCCTAACACACTAGCCTCCAGGAAAAACAATTTTATTAGTGTTAGCTGCTGACAATGAAAATCATCTAGGATTGTTCTGAAGCAAGTCTCTGGAGACAGGCAACTTTGAATGATAAAATCATATCTGAAATTACCAGGTCATCGCATCTACCTTTGGGGATTAGATTATCTCCGCTTTTAATATCCCTTTGGGAACAATTTTCTACTTGGTTCATTCCCTTGATTATTGCTGACCTTATTAAAATAAAATCAAAATGATCTGCGATGTACTTCTCTTGCTATCGCTATTGTCAGTCAAATACCACAATAACTGGTTTGGTAATCCATTAAAATCATCAGGGAGAAAAATAAAAATACCAGAAACCCCTACAAAATATGTTTAGTTAAATATTCTGGGAAAGCTAATCTGACCTGGGAAAAAAATAGACAGACTTATACTACAGTTATATACATTTAATTAACTCTAAAATGATCTTAAAACTATACAATAAATTTAAAATTTGTCAAAACCTGGTAAGCCTTGGCAGAATGTAACAAATATTGATGCAAAAATGTATTATGCATTTCCATACTTGAAATCAAAGATACACCAATAAATAACACGGCACAAAAAAAAAAAAGACATTAATAGGAAAGACATCAGAACAGGAACAAATTTATCAGCTCAACATTCAATATTAAATCTTTCACTGCAATTAAATTAATGGAAAAATGTTATTTCATAATTTGTGTTCCTTTTGGAGTAACAGCCTCAATGTACTAAATATAAGAGACACAGCAAATATTGTTCATTTTGCTTTAGAGCTGAAAACTGTTTAATTTTGCAGAATAAGCTCTAGATACCGCTCCCAGTCAAGGATATGCTATTGATTTCCACAGGGGCAGGATCGGGCCCGTAAGAGCTGCTATTTCCAGGTTATTTGTGTTTCCTTTTCTAATTATATTTAAATAACAAATGAGTTTTACAGGAAATGTGTATTTTACCATGTTGTCAAAGGATTATTATTAAGTAACAGTAGCAGCTCTGTGTACAATTAAAAAAAAATGTTGTAAGCCTCCCCCCCCCACTATTTTTGGACTATTTTTGTTCCCTTCGTATCTTTTACCAGAACAGGGGCATGACTGCTATCTTTGCAGGAAGGAATACACCAAACCAACCCCAAACGTATAAAATCTTAAACCTGCTGCCCGGAACCATCCCCCTAAAAGTCTGTCCAGAGTTCTTCACTTAAAACAAGCTAATTCTGAAAATAATACTGGAATCTGAACTCAGTCTGTTGAAAGGAAATTACGAAGCGCCCAAATCTAAGAGCAAAAAGAGGGTATTCGGATCTTAAAAACATAAGCACAAAGTTTCCACTGAGAAACTGCCGTGTGTAAGTTATTCGTGTTGCTATTCAGCTGCAAAGCCTTCTCCGCTACAGAGCGGGCACCGGGACCCTGTGCAGTGCTTAGTCACTGCTCTGCAAGCAGCTTTCCACTGGTGAGGACTCACTGGGCTCCTGAACTGAAGAGTAACGACCAGGCAAGCAACCAAATAAAACTAGAAGTGCTTGGTTTGTCCCATGCATGAAACCGGTTTCCTCCTGGCGCCAGCCCTACAGCCCTCCTCACCCTAACCGCCCCAGGACAACAAATGGCACTGCTGCAATCAACTAAAATACCGAGTGGACTTTACGACTTCTGGATTTCTTTCCTCAGTTAAAAATGAGGTTTAATTGGAACGAGTGACTCAGTAAAACCCAGGCTGGATGTATTCCAGGTGAGTTTAGCTATGGAACAAACGCAGTTTATCGCTCAGAGAGGCGTGACCCGTGCTCCGTTGAGGGATGCCGGCAGACCGGGGACGTGGTTTGCCCAGCTCACTGCCACGGCCCTTTCTCAGCCGAGACTGGCTGATCCTTTTATCCTACGGAGGGCTTGCTTTGGCCTTCTCCAAAAACTTTGGGTGGGTGTCCATCACGCCCTGCTGGGGGGCTCTGAGCTCTAACACAATGCCCCCGAGCCCCCGGGTGAGAACCAGGAGCGTACCGGGGCAGGTAGGGAGGGAGGGGAGGCTGGGGGAAGCGGGGAGGGGAGGAAACTGCAGAGCTCTCACCTTGAAAAAGCCCTTGCAGCCCTCGCACGTCCGTACACCGTAGTGCTGGCAGGCGGCATTATCCCCACAGACGGCGCAGGTGCCTTCCCCGGACGAGGAGCTCCTGCTGGGTGGGGATGGGAGGCCGCTGCTGCCGCCGCCGCCGCTGCTCTCACCCATCAGGCTGGAGGTGGCTGCGTTGAGGCCGAGCGGTGAGAAGGCTAAGGTGGCTGGTCTTTTGGCCAGGTGAAGCCCATAGGAATGGCCCTCCATGGATGTCTGGCTGGTGGCAGGTCTGTCGGAGCCCAGGGGCAGGCTCAGAGAGGCAGGGTCGTAGCACATGTGGGTGGCCGCGGCCGGCGTGTGGGGGGGCGAGTGCTTGAAGTGGAAGAGGGGGAAGCGCGGAGGCACGGTCTTCATGGGGGCAGCGTCCATCAGGTGGCCGGGCGGCAGGCAGGTCTGCGTGGGCTGCAGCGGGGGCTCATCCCACAGGCTCTGGTGAGAGGGGAAGCCGGGCGTGGTGGGCGTGGAGGGCGGGGATTGCTTGAAGTACATGGAAGTGCTGGGCATCCCCTCGTCGGTGGAGGGTGGCAGCGAGGGCTGGTATGGGGAGAGCCGGGTGTCTTCCATCTTTATGAGGGGCCTCTGGCTGGAGGAGGCAGATTGCATTTGGTAGAGGCAGGAAGGCTTGAGCTCATAGCTGCCAGAGTAACCCTCCATGAAGGTGCTGAAGCTGGGAAGGGAGGTGGTGGCAGTGGCGGTGATTTCCGTACTGCTCAGGTCCATGGTCAGCTTGGCATAGTCAGGGTTCATGATCTCCGAGCTGTACTCTGAGCCATACGCGTAGGTCTGAGCTGCATAATTTGAACCGGGCGGTGAAGGACTATACTGCGCTTGCACACAGGGCATATCTGCAAGGGCAAAGGGGAACGTTAACAGCAAGCCCAGCGCGCCGTAGGCCGCGGCCCAGGCCCTCGCGAGCTTCTTTCCTAAAAGCTTTCCCACGTTTCAGGGAGCTCAGTTAGACACCTGACTCCCACTCTCGCCTGGACAGGGGACGTATAAATTAGCCTCCAGTCTTTGCCTTTCGACAAGAAATATGCATCGGGGATTGACTAAGCGTTGGGTATTAGGGAGCCTGCTCTCATCTAGTCGCGGGAGCGACTCAAATTTATACTAGTGTCAGTGAGAGAAGGAGCCATCTCAAGCTGCCCTACATCTGCTGCTTAATATACATAGGTGTCAATGAGAATTAGATAAGCAGAATGAAAACAGTTTATGGCTCTAAATCTATCTCTGCATGCGTGCAGCCGTGCCATAAAATTTTCATGAAGGGTAAATGAGATTATCAAATGCATAATATTAAAAACGATATTTATTTTAAAAGAAACAGCGTCTGCAGCGCATGTCAGAGGAACGACTCAAATCACAGCGTTTGCTACTTAGGACTTGCAAACATCAATTTTGCTTACTCAACTCTGGGCCTTCGAAGCATATTTCTGGTCAGCTAATAATTTAAGGTTGCTGTCTAACTAGTAGTTTTAAGGCTTATCTGTGGTAGAACATTCTCCGAAAAAAAGTGGGCGGTACAACATATCCCTAAATTTGCAAACATGTAAGAGAAAAAGTACGTGGTATTTCTGTTTCTCTTTTTATAGGGAAGGAAGGTTGAGGCTGCTAATATAATTGTTTTTATCCATTAGTCATCGAAGTTAACGTGGTTCACCGAGAGCTGGGATGGTTGAAGCAACACAGTGCCTGGCTATAAAGATTTGATTTTCTTTTTTTCCTTTTACATTTCCTACTAGTCTGCTGTTTCCTTTGTTGCTCTCAGGAAATAATGGACCCAGCTCTGCAATCCATTTGAGGTTTGCCTGACTAAACACTGTGAGATTCTAGCCCAATATTTGCAACCCAAACTAAAAGGGCATGGTGTATTTTGGTTCCACAGCAGAGGAATAAAATGCATCAATCAGGGTATATTCTATTGTAAAGAGAAAAAGTAAATATGGAGAAAATGTATATCAAAATTAAGTGCAGTTCATCTCTTCTTAATCGTGGTAATTTATATTCCAAAAGCACTTGAGAAACAATTCATACTAAAAAAAAAAAAAAAAAAAAAAAAAAAAAAAGCTGCCTTGAAAATAATGGGGTTTTCCTCGCTATTTTGAGAACTCCTTTCACTTATAATTTTAAATTATTCACTTGAGCCTGGCATGCAGGAATCCAAATAATTTGTGTTACATCAACTTTTAATTCTTTCCTGCCCGCTTTGCAGATAAACATATTTAAACCAAGCACCGGATTTCAATTATTGTACTGTCACAAACCATTCAGATCTTTCTTCTTCTTGAGAAAACATTAAAAACCAAGAAAAAAATAGTGCTGTTTTCTGAAATTGAGGCCTTCCTGCTTGTAAATCCAAATACTTAAAGAAAAAAGCAGGACAAGCCTTTCACAAACCTTGCCACTCAATGCTATTTATCTGTCTTTCTACCGTTGTCTTTTTTCCTATCAATTTCTGTCCACGCTATTCCACGCACACGCATTTCATGGCAAGTCCTATCACTATCATTTGTTTAAGGACCATCTGTTAAAACGGAGTGATCAGTGCTTAATCAAATAAAAAGGGAAAGAAATTCCTTCCATGCCCCTCCACTGAGAACTGACTGGGGAACACAACTGAAGGAGCGGACAGATAATGTCACAAGTGGATGTGTTGGTACACAACCCTACGAAGGAAAAAGGCTTTTTTGCTAGCTCAGAAAATGAGCAGGAGCTCAGGGAAACAGATCATTATGCTTTTTTTCTGCTTTTTTCCTGAGCATAACAGGGTTATGTCACTGAATTCTGTGCAAAGTGGAGTAAGAAAACAGAAGTCTAAAATAAGTCCGACCTGAGGACAGAAAAAATATCCCTAACCTAAAGGTCTGGTCTCTCCTGGCCCTGTGGGACTCCTCCTACCTCGCCCTTTGCCAGCGCACTTGACTGACTAATTCTAACCTCTACTTTTCCACTTACGGCACCAATATTAATTACCCTGCAAAGTAAATAACCTGGGATTTTTTTCTTCTTTACCCAACAACATTAAAAAAAAAGCCCCACAGGAGGCGCATTGAAGAGCAACCTGTCACCGAAGCCCAAATGAATGGGTAAAACAAATCAGGGTAGTGACATTCAGAGCTATTACCTTATTATTCTGCCATCTTCGCGAGAGCTTGACATAAGGGATGCCCAGTTTCACGCCAAGCAAGCCGCGCTCCTCACGGGGACGCTGACATCCCACCCGTTTTCCCCTTAAACCCGGCACGCCTTTGGCTGGGGGCTCGCCGCCCCCCCAGGCGCCCGTCGCTAAAAAGCCCTGTGAAACGCGGGCGCTGCCCAGATCCTTTCGGGGTTTGAACACCCCGCGGCCCCGCTACGGGACGTCGGGGACCGACGATGCCGACGGGATTTGGGAAGGGTAGGGGCCGCGGCAGGAGCTCTCGCCCCNTGATACTAAATCCCCAAATGTCATTTTTTCTTAATTTTATAAGCTTTTTTAAGGTGTGATCGAGTTTACTCTCAGCTTCCAAATCAACTTCCAACTTGGATATCCTATATATAGATAGATAGGTGGGTGGGTATAGATATATGGACAGACACAAATACAAAAATCATGGCAAACACACATCACTCTACTATACTGCTCAATTCTTCACAGATCATACCCTTGTAGACCCTGTCAGTTTTCCTTTTTTTTTTAATCTGTGACTCCTTGACTATTTCAGATTTTTCTAACTGTTTTTGCTGTTCTCAAGTAGCCTAAATGGAACACTTCAAGATCAGTTTTGTGTTCGCAGCAAGTTTTCCCTTCTATTAAAGGATCATCCAGAAAACCAGCAGAGTTATTGTTATTGGTAGTAAGTTTAAACTGCATGCTGATGGCGTGTTAACCCAAGATTCAGGTGTGATAGACGTGGTCTATCTCTAGCATTCAGGCACTTGGAAAACTTTGGCTGGGGGAGAGAGTGCTCAGAGTAGAGGTTCGACATTAGCTAGAATCAAAGGCAATGATTGAAGAAGAGGAATTAGGTATCAAGTGACTATTCCAAGCACTCTTAATGACCTTTTGCTTACTCACTAATATTTCTTTTGTCTCGTTTCATAATCCAAAGATCAAGACTGGATTTTTGTGGTTGTTTTTTTGTTTTGTTTTCTTTTGGGGTTTTTTTTGCCTTCCCCGCGCCCCTCGCCTTTGACAACCCCCCCCACTCCCCCCCAGCTCCTGGGATGTTCAGTGACTGTCAGCTCATCCCTTTCCCTCCCGAGGGTTTTGTTCCCTCCCGAGCTCCTGCGAAGCGGCTTCCCGCTCGGCGCGGAGCGCCCTAGGGCTCCTCTCCCCCCCCCGCCGCCGAGCCGCCGGTTACCTAGAGACACTCGCCGGGCTTTTAACCATGCAACACCCCTCCGGACTGCAGCCGCCCGAGCCAGGAGCGCAGAGCCGTAAGGGCTGTAAATTAGGAGGAAATAACTACCCTTGTCAAAGCTCTTTTCTTCCTCCGTGCACTTTACATTCAGCCCCGAGTGA
Source organism: Fregata magnificens (assembly GCA_013389945.1). NCBI lineage: Eukaryota > Metazoa > Chordata > Aves > Suliformes > Fregatidae > Fregata > Fregata magnificens. Next base: position 82,195 of record WAAD01028238.1, read on the forward strand.
CACCCCTCCCCACCCTGTAATACGAGGAGGAAACCGTGAAATACTCCATTGTGATTGTGACTTCTTCAGGCGAGTTTCGAAACCTTCATTTACCCGGGAGGGACCGCGGAGGGGGAAGGTCCATTGAATTAAAAAGTTTCGAGCTCGATTTCCACCGCCGGTTAGCTCGCTATGTATATATTTTTTTTCGGGGGGGGGGGTCGCCCCGAGCCGCACGGTCACTCCAGCAAATATCCACGAGCTCGCGTGAGATTCACCTCCGAAGAAACCGTCTGGTCTGGTTTAGTCCATTGTTTTTTTTACCGGAGCTTGACTCCAGCATGCAAACGGTCTCCACGGAGGAGAGAAAAATAGGGCGAAGAATGTAATCGAGTGAAGCGGCTTGGATAAAAGTTAGCGATTCATTCCCAAACTTTTTTTTTTTTTTTCCCCCTGGAGAAAAAAATCCGATCCCAACACACCAACGCCCCTACAGAAAAGAGCGTTTTCCGCCCTTTCCCTGGGAAATGTCCTCGCACGGAATCCATCGTCTCCAAAAATTGCAAGTTAAATAGCAGCGTTATTAACTAGCCTCCGCGAAGGTGAGCCGCATCTCCGCCCGAGACAGGGCATCGCGATAATGGCGTCCCGATAACCGCCCCCCGACATAATATCACAACCCAGCGCCCGCGCTTTCTCGCCTCTTTCCAAGACTGAAACTTCTTTCGCAGCTATTAAGGCAAGAAGGCAAAAGCGAGAGGCGCCGCGGGGGCAGGGAGCGGGGCAGCGGCGGCGCAGCCCAGCCTCCCCGCACCGCAGCACCCGTGCCGGGGCACCGCAGCCCCTCGTTACCGCTCCTGACCTCCGAAGGGAAAAGGGCACGTTTCCGAGGGGCAGATGCCGGGCAGACGTGCCGAGCAAAGATCCCGGCTCGTTTCAATACAATATGTCACATTCCAGCAAT